>OY856186.1:112016457-112247498 GCA_963693315.1 Diogma glabrata
ATCGTGTTCAACAAACCAAACGTATATATATATACAGTAGTTTCATTTCCTCTCTTAATTCTTTGTTTACAAATTTCATAAAATGACATTTCACCTATAAAATAATAATTACGTTTCACACCGTCGATATTATATTTTATTTGATAAGTATTATAATTTATAATAGCTGCATTTCATGAAACCGAGTGATCCGGATCCGCCTAAGTTTTACATGCAAAATCAGATCCAACTTTGTTTTTCGATCTCAGTTTGCATGTAAAACTTAAGCGGATCCGGATCACACGGTTTCATGAAATGCAGCTAGATTTCGTTCGGAAACACCAAATCGCTTGCTTATTTTCCAAAATAGGCAACTGTCATTCCAAGGGGCGTGGCTATCAGTTCTTCAACAAGAACAAGAATTGGCATTTTGTTTCCGAACGACCAGTTGACTAAATATATATATGAAGTATTAAAAATTAATAATTGTGTATTAAAACTTATCAAAATAATTATAATAATTTAACAACAGGAAAAACAAACTAAACACAACACAAAACATGTTTGGTTTGTGTGAAAAAATTATTATTTGCAGATTTTAAATTATGCAAAATAAAAACAAATGATTTAAGTTTTGAATTTTTATTTGATTAATTTTTGTATTAAAATATTGATGCAGATTTAAAAAAAACAATTTTCATATTTCTAGTAAATAAATGAGACACACAAAATAAAATATAAAATTTATATTTTTAATAATAATATTGTATTTGTTTTGATCAAAATCAAATAAAAACCGCAAATGTCACTTTTAGATCTCAGTTCTTATTTAGGATCTCAAAAACAGCAAGTCCAAAATAGGCGATCGAATCGCCAGTTTTGGAATAGAAATGGAGTTTCCGAACAACTTTATCGGTCAAATCGCTTGCTTAAATAGGCAAGAAATAGTTTAAGAACGACTATTTCCAGCCACAAACGTCAAAATAAGAAAATAAGCTAGCGATTTGGTGTTTACGAACGAACCCCTAATATACTAGCTAGCAAATGAAAATAGCAAATTTAAAATAATTGTTATGATAGTTTGCTTTCACACCGTTGCTATTATACTTTATTAAACTATACTAGCTAGTACATTGCTACCGTGGGAAGCTAGTATATGTATTAAAAATATTCTACGTATTTTAAATATAAATTATATAAAAAATATGCTTTGAATTTTAAATGTTTGAAGATAAACAAAATCAAATCGCCATTTTTTTAAAATTTATCATAAAATCATACTGATATTTTTTTTCTGCAATTCTTGTAGAAAAAAATATCATGAAAAATGTCATGACATTGGTATAGAAGTGGTTTTTACGTGTGATAACTCGTTTGTAGATGTTACGTGAACCCATAGTATCGCGTCTTGAATACAACATTAAAAAATAACTGCTACAATTGGTTGAAGTCAAAGGAAGTACACACATATAAACAAAATTTCAATTCGATTCAAGCCTCAACAACTTATATAGCAGATTTATATTTTCATGATAAAACAATTTATTATAATGTTATTTATAAATTTAGCTTGAGTTGTTTTTTGCTACCAATAATAATTTAAATATTGATATTTCTGCATCTGTTAAATGAAATAAAAAATGCCGACCAACCAAGAGCAATTCAAATATTTGTACATGAGATTTTGGATTTAAGAAAACCACAATATGGGGCAAATTATATATAGCAAAATAGCAAAAACTACATAGCTTTAACATTTATTCTTTGCCCTAATAATGGTTAGTAAATAAGCCGGTCTTAAATTGATATGCATATCTACATTTTTTACAAACATTCCGCAGACAATCCTAAAAGACGTCGATACTGCAGTTGATCATCATATAAGAAAAGTTGAAAATACTGCAATAGGTACAATATTCTTGCAATTTTCCAATTAATCTATTACATTTTTTTCTTACTGAAGCCATTTACTGTCATGGTGTATGTGATATGTTTGTTATTTTCATCGTCAAATAAAAGTTTCTAAAAAAGTTACATATAAATAATCAAAAAACGTAAATTACAATCAATAATGTGAAAATTTAAAATAATTGTTACCTTAATTTTCATTCAATACTTTATATAATATGTTTAATACTGTGAAAAACGTAGTTTAATTACGGCGACGTCGAAACAATTATTCACAACAACAAAACTAACAAAAAAAATCACTGTCGAACATGGCGTCTTTGGATCGTGATGCTTCTTGCGTTAATGATCCAAATTTTGCTGTTGTATGTGCATTTTTGCAAAAGTTCGGAACAATGTGCGGCATTGAATATCCAACTTTTAATAATTTACAAAAACATCTTGAAAATATCGACGAAGGTATGTCTTTGGTAGACAAGAAAAAAATGTATTTCATTTTTTTTGTGTTGTCAATCAGAACCATGAAATTTTATTTAGGACAATGACAACAGTGTTAAATATGTTTTATTATGTTTATTTACAGTACCAACAGAATTATCAGATTTGTTAGTTAAATTATTAAGAAAAAATAGGTACACAGTTCATGCGGTTATATGGGAACGGGCTCTTGTTAAATTTTGTTACACATACTCTAAACAGGATGCTTGGGAAGTTGAAAGATTTGGTTATAAAAAATCTAGATTACCAGTTAAACTGAACATTTTAAAGGTAGTTTTAAGTTTAAAATAAACTATTCTTATAGATTATGATATTTTGGTTTTCGTTCTTTTAGAGTCTACTTGAAAGTCAGTTTGATAAAAATGGTAAATTTAAGAATGTTGTGAGTACAATGAAAGCGAATGAAATGAGAAGTCAACCAATTGGACGAGATACATATGGAAATGCTTATTGGACTGTGTTAGATCAAAAAGAGTGTAACACTATGGTTTATCAAGAACACCTAGATGAGGAAACTTGGCAACTTGTTGCAAGGTTGGAAATTTTCTCTTTAATATATTTTAGGTAGAAGCTGAAAAGAAAATACGTTGTACACTGGTTCACAAAATCAGGGCTTGTCTTCTATTCATAAAAAGATCAGTGACTGTATAAACAAGAAAAATCACCGATTAAATTTGTTTTCCCTAAGATGGTGTCCGACGAAAACATCGGCAATTGAACTAATATCACGTTGATTCCTAGAAATTACGGTTTAAGTCAGTTCTACGTTTAGTTTTACCAGATCTGCGGATTTATCGAACATGAACTACTGTCGAACATGAACTACCATCTCCCTTTCGTAACAATTATTTGCTTGTTTCTGAAGCAGAGGTTTCTCAAAAGCACTTGGAACCCAATTCTCTCTAAGCACTATGTAGACGAAAAGTGCAAATCTTGCGCTCTGTTAATTTTTAATTAAAAAGTTACTGTTACTGGTCTCTCTACTTTAAGTTTTTGTCATGGTATGGTATGGTAAACAATTCTGGACCAAAAAAATTTGGCATTGTACAATATGTTAAAACATTTTAATGCCAAACAACATCCATTCAGTGTAAGGAATAATATCACTCCAAGAACTGCTTAGATTGTCCCATGCATAGCGGCGGACTCCAAAATACACAATATCATGTTGCAAGGCATCCATTCAACATATCAACACGAGCTCGTAACAAAACTAAAACTAATCCAAACGCCCTAAGTGATGTGAAAATAATGCAATAACAATATCACGGTTCTTCAAAAAACACATTAAATGTTAGATCTAAGATTTATTAGTAATAGTATCTATTATCAGAAAATTATAAGACATGATAGAAGAAAGAACAATGGTTGCGATCTAGTCGTTATCATTAATACAACCACTGTACCTAAAACACATTAAGAATAATTGGGAATTATAATAAAGTTCGGAAATACGGCGATAGCTCTAGTCGATATTTAAATACCACCAGTTCAGCTGTGATCCAGGTTATGAACAGTCTTTCAAACATTTAATTTATACCAAAGACTGATACTCGGCAACGTGAATGCACATTATGATATACATATAGTACTTCCAACTATACTGACTCACTAGGGAAAAAATTACTGACCAAATTGTTCGCACCAATTACCTGGGGTCCGTCCAATTACCGTCCACTCCTTGCGGTACTAACGTACATATTTTTTAATTATTCCAGACTGAATCGGCTTTATTATATCAGGACCCTCAAGAAGATCTCTGATCTCAAAGTTATACCAGGCTCTTTACTCTCCATCGGCTGTCTTAAGTGTTCTAAAAATGTAGCGTAGGATCTTACGCTTAAATAATACAGATACATGCGATTCGTTATTTTGTGTAAGATCATTGCGTAATACATCTCAACCGGTCTAATAAATAATGTGTATAACATGAGTTTGGTGTTAGTTGATACATACGGTGATCTAAGAAGAGATTTAATGGAGTAGAAAGATCGATTACCAAAATCGTTCCATCAACCAAGCAAACCCCGAGAGAAAAACACATCAATTAAACCAAAGCTGACTGTAAATTTTACCAATTTTACTGAAAATGAATTCGGTAAACTATTTTTATCACTTGACGCCATCTCTGGCCAGAAAGAATTCTGAAATATTTTTAATAAAGCACTAAATACTCTCCAGATACCGAATGTCTGAAAAACAACGAAAATTAGCCCTATTCTAAAACCCGGCAACCCTGAAGAAGGAAAGTCATACAGGCCGATTTCCATCTCATCTATCGCAATACTGTTTGAAATACTTCTGCTACCTAGGCTATCAAGCTCATGCAACCTAGCTCCACATCAACATGGCTTCCGAAAATGACACAGCATAACTACCGCCACAAAATTCACAGTCAAATCAGCGATGGTCTGAACCAAAAACAGCCATGTTCAAGAACAAACTTAGTCACACTAGTAAACGTAAAATCAAAATCGTTTGACACAGTGTTGCACGCCGCACTACTAAACGACATCCTAAATATCAACTTGCCAGGTATAATAAAGCGTTGGTTGTGTAACTACTTAAGAGACCGCCAAACATATGGAGGCCTCAGAATACAAGTGAACCAAGTCCAATTTGTGCTTTTTTGTGCTACAAAGGTTTAAAGTTAAAGTTTTATAACAAAATTACCAATTTTTTTTTTTAATAAAAAGTGTTGTGTAGTAGGAAGTACAAAATGTGTCACAACAACACATAGATACCTTTTAAGACCCAGGTCCCACAACAACATGCGTCTTGACGTATAGGTGGACGATTTTTTTTAAATCTTTGTGGATTGAAGGCACTCGAGACTATTGATTCTGGCAAAGCATTCAGTTTGTACGATGTACGCACAAAGAAATTCCTTTGCATTCTATTACTATGACAGTGAGTAATCTCGACACTCCGACCGCCCGCACAAAGCGATTGACGAGTAAAACGGGCAAAACAATTCTGAGGCATTATGGACCTGATTTCATCCGAGGACTGCTGATGACGATATTTATAAAAAACAACGAGATCAGCAACAGTGCGACGATGTTGTAGGGAATCAAGATCTAGTGTTAAATTTCGATCACCAACGATTCGTATAGCACGCTTTTGAACAGAGTCCAAAAGAGCTAGGATAGTAACAGATGCAGCGCCCCAAACTTGACAACAATACTCCATGCAGGGACGAATATAGGACTTCTAAATGTGGAGTAATTGATGCGAAGTAAAATATTTTTTACATCTATTGAGGAGGCCGAGTTTTCTTGACGTACGTACTTGACGAACATTTTTTTTTAATTATAAATTAAATTTGTTTAACCATATGTGGTCCAGCATATGCTGAATAAATAACAAAATGCCTGAACATATGCTTGAACAAAATGCCTGAACTTATGCCTGAACAAAAAATGAACTTGGTTCACTTGTATTCTGAGCCATCCATATGTAGATTTAAGAAACTCTGAATCAAAAATGAGAACACTATGAAAAAGAGTATTACAAGGTGAAGTTCCATTCTCGCTTGAGTTGGAGCTGAATCTCTACCTAAGCAGTCTACCTACTCCACCAGAAGCTATAACCAGCATATCATATACAGACGACTGCACGGTAATTGCCACAAGAAGAACGAATACCTTAACTCCCTTAATAAATGGTTTAGAAGCAGAAAACTGATACTATCGTCAGAAAAGTCCACTACTACACTTTTCACCACTTGAACGAAGGAGGTGAATACAAAATTAAACATCCGCATTGACAACGTGCTTATTCCTACAGTTGAAAACTCGACATTGCTGGAGTAACATTCGATTCTCTACTCAGGTTCATTGGTCATGCACAACAAGTGAACTCAAAGCAGAAACAATGCATTAAAAGCGCCAGCTGGAAGTTCATGGAGAAAGGACAAAAACATAATTATCACAACATACAAATCTATAGATAGACCCATTCTAAAATACGCAGCACCCATATGAACACCTAAGTTTCTGATACACAGTGGAAGAAGATGCAAACCACACACAACGCTGCTTGATAACCGCTACTGGATGCCACGTTATAGCTCATAGAGACGACCTGCATGAAGAATGTAATATCTTACCGGTCCTTGAACACAATGAAACGCTGTCTAAACAATACATGTGGGCCTGCCACAAAGAGCAACATTCATTCAATGACATCCTATTAATGGCTACACCACCTAGCTCTCTCAAACTGATGTTAGAGAAGAGCCAAACACCAGGAGTATCGATGAGCTTACATATTTTTTTGTGGTATAAAAACGCTTCACACTAAGGTTGTAGAGGAAACAATAAACATCTACGTATATAATCGAGTGCTGACTGAAAAGTCACCACAAGCCGCTGCAGAAGAAAACCAATTGCTGGCTGATCACGATATTGAATAATTACATGAACAGAATCGACCTCCAAATTATTGACAAATGTCCCGCATGTTAGAGGACTCCACTTGATGTTGACTGCCTATTTACATGTCCAGAGAATGCGACGGACCTGACGAAAAAGATCTGGTACTATGGCCCGAAGTACTATGGGCAGAGTTTTTTAAATTTAGAAACTGAATTGAACGGGTAGCACATTATTAACGTCGCTACAACAACATCTCCATCCTTTCATCGGCCGCAAAACTGATTGAAGTACTTTTACTCTCTTAGCCAACAAGATCATGCGGCTTCGGACAGCACAACAATCTTTACCTTCAAAGTTTTCATCAGTGTCGCACACTGCACTATTGAATGACTTCTTTAGCACCAATATGCCTGATACATTTGCACGGGCCTCACGAAGGTAGATTTGAGTATCAAAGTTCCTAAATTTAGATGCTGAGCCTGAAGTGTAGCGCCGCATTCGCAACTAAAACCAAGATTCCATTGCTGTTTGAAACGGTTGTAGCCAAAAGTGTCATCTCTACCAAGTTCATCGATTTCTGGTAATACTAAAATGTTCCCGCATTCAGATAAGATGGATGCCGAACTGGTCGGAGTTATCGTTAAGAGATGACTTGCAGGATTCGACATGGTTAGTTGTGTTTATATCCTTAGTGGTCCTTAGTAGTCCTTATTTGCATAACTGCTTCTCATTGGTTCTCTCAAACCAAAGCGAATTTTGTGTTGATCAAAATAAGCAAGCAATCTGTTTTGTTACCAGCTCACGTACACCTAGATTTGACTAATATTACTTACTGACGTTATTAGTGTAAACACCAATGTATTTGTTAGAACAGTAAACCAATTAAAATTTATAAGAAAATGCCGAATAATCGAATGTTGAAGCCCCACCCTTCGGTTTGTCACAAGCCATTAATGACCAATTTTCATAGATAAACGGTTTGATAATACACAACCCTCCAATGTACCATTGCCTACCACCTTACTAGTGAACCAACATTTACCAACATTAGTCCTGATGATTTTAGCATTTTCCAATCCATTAGCACCATTAGCATTTTGTCAATTCGCTGTAGAGTGAGTTGTACAGACTGACTATAAAACATTTATGATGATATAGTACAAAACTGCTTTTGATGATTATGTCAGGCCAGGGAGGTACCATAAATCTTCCTTCGTCAGGTTGGTTGAATTTTCAGGACATTTGAATAAGTAGTCTTCATCTACATCGTGCGGCGTGCCTCACTTGACTTGTCGACAGTTTCGGGATCAACTCTGCTCGTGTAGTTGTTTAGGATGCGTGTCCGACCGGATCTTAGTTGACCTAGGATGGATGGTGCTACGGGATAGTCGGACCTCTTCGATGCGACTTTTGGTGGTTTTCTATTTACAGGACTCTCGCTCAATCCATTTTTTCAAAAGTTTCCATTTTTTTTCAAATTTATTTAAAATTTACATAAATATTTTTATATATGTAATTTTATTTTTTGCCGTTGATGCTCCATATCATACGGTCTTATATTAACAATCCATTTTTAGTTTTATTCCAAGCCATAATCTAATCGAATATTTTTGTATGGGTGCTCAACCGAATAACACTTTCACCGGAATGATTCAAATTCAACCAATTTATCAATCGGCTAATCAACAGTCTTTCTGAAATGTAATAACTTCGGTCCGAAAAAACCTAGATTTTACTCGGAGCTGTCGTAAGATTCTTACCCGGCCCCTTGCTATTTATAAAACTTTTCGCAAAAAGCCACCTTATATTTGACGGTCGAAAAAAACGGTATAACCGATGATGAAGATTTCATTTTAATGAAAGATTAAATTTCGTTTTAAAATAAATCAGAGTACACCAGCTTTCATGTAACGGGGCTTTTTTGATTATTCTTTCATTATCAGTTTAGGAAATATAATATCCCAAATTATGACATAGCATAAAGTTTAGCTTAACCGACAAACATTCTGTGCATGGTGCACGAGTTAATTTCGTGCTCTTTTTTATTTGACTAATTTTTAAGTTTTTTTAATAGTTAATATTCTAGTGTATATTTTAAATTAAGTTGAAGTTTAAAAGTATTTGAGTGGTAACGTCATACCTATTTGTTTTAATTTAACATTTTTAAATCTTGTAAACATATATACAAAATGTGCATAGAACTTTCAGGCATAAATAAAAAATGTTTGATGTTTGACTTTAATCATAAAGATTGGGATTTACTGATAATTTTATGAATCTTTCCTAGACCAATATTTTTGGTAACGTCATTGCGACAAATGAAGATTGCGGTCGTATTTTGAAGTTGTAAAATGAAAATGTATGTTTGTGATTGCATTTGTTAGTGAGGCGTCCATTTTTTCACCAGTTTTTGAACGATATAATTTAAATGAAAAAATTTAAACATTGGCTTACATATAAAAAATAATATTAATTTTCCACAATTTTAATAATATTATACAAAAATAAATAAAAATAAATTTAAATATTAGTAAACTTACATCAAAAAAGAACAAACAAAAAATATTAAATAAATATAATAATTTTTTTGAATCAATACAATTATTTATACAAAGTACCCGTTGTTCTTTAAAATGTTCTCTTTAACCTTCACAAAAAAATTTCTTTCGCACATAACAGGGCTCCCGCTGAATCCATTTTTTCCATTTTTTTTGGTTCTTTCCATTTTTTCCGTCATTTTTCCATTTTTTCCATTTTTTTAAACATTTTTTTAAAATACATATACACATTTTTATATTAATAAAAAAACTTTTCCATCGTTATTCATCAACTAGTTTTATATATAATGCAAATTCAGGGAAATAGTAGGAGAATATGTGAGCAAATAATTAATTTATCGATATAAACCTCGATAACCTTTTCGTCGATCAATTAATAGTTTTAGTAATTAAACCCAAGTAACTAAGGAAAAAGTAATTTGAATTATGCAATTCAAATATTTTGAAATTCGAATATGTTCAACTTTTGTGAGAGTAAAACTCCATTTCTCTTCTATATGAAGCGATGCTATTTGACGTTGAAATTTCATCATCATTTATCAGATCTACTTAAGTTAGACATTGTTGTTTTTATTCAATTTTCAATTCTAGTGTATATTGTTTAGTTTGAAGTTTGCTCTACGAACACATATTTTACTGTTTTCCATACTCTACTGATCTACGAGTTTGGACGACAATCTCCAACTAATTGAGATGGGCACTAAACCAATTTATATTCTAGATTTTATTTGAATGGATATTTCTGTTTATATAAAAGACATTAGCTGCATTTCATGAAACCGTGTGATCCGGATTCGCATAAGTTTTACATGTAAAATGAGATCCAACTTTGTTTTTGGATCTCAGTTTACATGTAAAACTTAAGCGGATCCGGATCACACTGTTTCATGAAATGCAGCTAATGGTTATGTACATTAATATGGTAATTAAAAGTTATAAACATAGTTTTAATTCTAATATAGATGTCCATGTAACATTATCTTTGTTTACAAGTTAACAGAATAATAATTAAATTTTAAGCACTTTTGGTGCTTTTTTTAGATGCTGTCGTTTTGAAAGTGAAAGAAAATGAAAATTGTTTCTTTGCTCTGTCCAGCACCAGCAGCCAAATTCTGTAATTGTGAAGCGGTGAAATGATAAGTTTTTTAATGAAAAGAAACGAAGAAATTTTTATCACTTCACCGCTTCACAGTTACAGAATTTGACTGCAGTTATGTTAATTTTGCCTTAATATATAAAGAGCAAAAGCCGCTACCGAAACGTTGGCATCCAAAAACACCGACAAAGTCGACAAAAAGTACCTTATTTACTATAAAAAACGCTGAAAACTTAAATTAAAATATTGTTCTGTTAACCTGCAGACAAATGTAATTTTGCATGGACATTTATATTAGAATAGGGTTGGGTTGGGTTGCCAACTACTACAAAACATAAACCCGAATAAATCTAATGCAAACCCGAAGATTTCATTAAATATCATAAATTTCGATAAACAATCTCAAAGTATTTATAAAATATGGACTTAAAACCTCCTACTCCGATATATCAAAAACTTTGGTCTGTGGTAAGGCCGAAGGGTTTGGTATAGTGATTGATGAAGACTGAAATATCTGTCGTTTTCAATTTTCCCTAAAACATTTCAATGGCATACAGACGGACATTTTTGTTTGCCCAGTTAGACTGGTTATGATCCAAAACGTTGAGAAATGCTTGTACACTTGTTGAGAAATAATTGTACACATCCCCAACCTCAATTTTTTTGAAGTACCTTTTATTTTCTCCACAAACGAATCTTTGTGGCCTTTGTTGTGTTACTCTATTTCTTCCTTCTGGTGTTGGTATTTGTTATTTCTCCTATTAATCTGTTTATTTAGCCATTATTTAGCTATTATTTAGCTTCGTTCTCCAACTTCGTAATCGATATCATTAACATCTTTGGTATCTCAAAAAACTTTCTTGGCATCCAATACGATCTCAACCAAAACAAACCTCATTTACTTGAGCTAGGTGAAACACAAGTTTCAAATATCAATAATGTACGATTCGGCTGTAAAAATCATTCTCCGGAGCTCTAAACATCGTGTTGTAATGATATACATATATACACAAGGATTTTAAACATACAAAGCTCACCCAGTATGAAGCAAGTAGTATTTCTGTATTTTGCTTTATCTGTCTCAAAGTCATCGCAAATAAACATGACATCTATTTGTGTTATTTACACCGTAGTTATCCTTACCACCATAAATACCCCATTGGACGCGTTTAATTCTCTTAAAGACACAATTGATAATATCTTCATCACTGCACCTAATCCAGTCCTCACGGAGAAATAGGGTGTAGCAATTCATGACTTTGGTGAGTCTCATAACATTTCCCTTGATATATCCAAGGCGTTTGATAGAGTTTGGCATCGGCTCTTATCAACAAATTAATTTTATTTTAGTCTTTTTATTCCAGAGATCTCTTAGTAGTTGGTGTTGTTTCGGATAATTTCTCAATTCAAGCCTGCATTAATCAGGGTTCGGTTCTTTCGCCACCCCCTTTTTCTGATCTTTTTTAACGGTTTGTTATCTAGCACCACAAACCCAATATATAGCTCTTCCGAAGTTCTATCTAACATTCATATATTAAGAGAATGAAAAAGAAAAGAAGAAACAGCCATCTAGTCTAACTGCTAATTATACTCGTAGAAAAATGGTTCAATCCTTGGATCTTAAATCAATTCTGGACTAAAATCTAGATCTTGAATCAATCGGAACTGATGTATACTGAACCTTATGACATTTAATTTTAGTTTTGTCCTATAAAACCTCACTCCATAGCTCCTGTTTTGAAAAGTTTTCCAGACTAGCATTATTAAACTCACCTGCACTTAACTATTTCGTACTAATATAAACCACAAACGAAAATGGCATGATCACATTTGTTCTGTGGCGAAATTAGAGTCCCAACGACTTGGCTTCGTACGTTGTAGTCAAATTTTTGTCTCCATCTGAAATAACTACGATGTATAAAGAATTTATACGACCAATCCACGAATTCTAGCCCAATTTATGGGTTGCAGTATACCAGAAACATCTAAATTTTGTCGACAGAGTTCATAGGCGTGTTGAAGCCGATCATACAAGAGTTGTTGGAGCATTTACATTATACTACGCAATGCTCTAAAGAAATTAATCACTTAATGCCTCCATTACGTAGATCTTCACGAGCCACACGCCAATCTTGGCATTCTTATAAGCATACCTTAGAGGTCTCATATGTGGAAACATCTATTTATACCAATTCCTTCTTTTCTCATTTCGTATACTGGTGGAATCGATTAACGAAAAATGTTTTCAAAATGGCTTCAATTACAACTATACTACATGATTATATAATATGAACAATTATTAAATCCAAATAACAGAAGTGGTTCAAGTGTTAACACGCTTTCCTTTTAACACAAAACACCTGCGTTCGATTTACGGCGAAGGTTTGGGAAACATAAAATGGATCTTAGTATTTTTCTAATTATTTAATTAATTAAAAAATTATCCATGAGGTTTGCAATACTATTGCACATACAATAATATGTTATTGTAATTCGGCGACCACTAAATGTGCCGAATGCAACCACTAAATGTGTAAATGAGAACAAAATGTGCAAAGAAATGTATTTTAAAAAGCTTCCGTAATATATTTCCATATGCTTCCTAGTGGAGTACGGTTCATGATGATGATGGTAAACCAGACTTGCAGTTATTACTTTCACTTCGTATAATATGCAGGTGTGAAACTGCAAGCTAGTAAACTCCGAACTGTGTGAAGTCCAAGACGATAGAAAGCCTACGTGTTATATTGATCAACTTATGCTAGATTTAAATAAATTATTCATAATTAAAAACATAAATTTTCACCAGAAAAATACTAAAAAGAATATCGTTCCTATTAGGAACAGTTTATAAATAAAAAGTTTATAATTGTATGCCACTTGTCGTGACCTAAATTATTCACAAGTGCCTCGCTTTGTCCAACACGATGAAATTTTTTTTAAAAGACTGTGTTACATTGTGGTATTTGATCTTTGTAATTAGCGTTTCTATGATGAAGATAATGTTTTCTGTCAGTGAAATTGAACGAGAATTAAAACTAACTAAATTCCAAGGTACCGGTACAATAATATATAGAATTAATAATTATATCGAACTGAATCGACTCAATTCAAAAAATATATTTTGCTGTAACTTATTTGCATGAGAGTCTAAAGCAGCAAATTGATATTGTAAGAATGATGGTATATACTAGGATGGGATAAAAACAAATTACGTTAGAATGGTGATAAAAACAAATCACGAACGATTACCTGTTTAATATCAATCTATTTGGGACATACTACTGCCGAAAATTTGTAAGAAACTTTCATATTATGCATTCCATGAACCAATACTTGGATTCAAGTTTCGATGAACGGAACTAATGTTAACTTAAAATCTATTTGACATCTAAAGGTGGACTTAGCACATGATTCGAGTAATAAAGAAATTCTGAATCTGGGCAGCTGCGGCTTACGTAAAATTAGTAATGCATTTAACGCTGGAGTTAAAGCAACGAATTGATCTGTAGTTGAATTTGTATGATCTGATTTGCTTATAATTTATTTGCTTACTTTCAATGCTCCTAATCGAAAAGCCGATGAAAAATATTATATATTAAAAATATTAAAATATTCCTCACGAAACTTTGTTCAAAATGGTTGAACAAGCCTCTTTACTCTCACCTGGTTTTAAGAAATATGTTAATGAAGTTACTAAAACTAAAAATTTAGTTTCTGAAACACTTAAAGATGAATTATTGGATTAAAAATTATCTGTTTTTATATTGTTTACTTATGAGATGCAATGCAACTATTTTGTACTCAGATTCAATCAAATAATCTTTTAGTTCCATTTCTTCATAAAAATAATTTAACAATTCATTTTATTTCAATTTTAAAAACAATATGTACGAGAATCGTTCAATCTGAAATTTTCGAGTCAAGGTTTTTGTTATATTAACGATTAAAAGTGTTAACAAATGAATAATTGTACACTTTTATTAATTTTTCTATCAATTATAAAATACCGTAGTTTAAACATTTTCTGAAAAAATTAAAAACCGAGTCTGGAAAACCTGAAAAAACAGGGATTTTTTTACCGTAATATTCTAAGATATCCTATGTATTACACATTTTAAATTGTTTGTTTTCCATTTTTTCCATTTTTTTAGCGAAAAATTTCCATTTTTTCCATTTTTTTCAATCTGACTTTAAAACGGGAGCCCTGACATAATTTTAGATGAAAATAAAATTAAATTCATCAATTTATTATTAGCGAAGTCTTATTATCTCATAAAAAGTTATATGGAACCAGTCATTTTAGAAAATGTTTAACTACTTTTTCACTCACCATTTTTTACGATTCCGTTTTTTATACGGAACACTATTGGTGAGACTTCGATGTGTTTTTGTATTAAAATCGATTATCTTATAAACTATAAATCATATGGACCTGAAATTTAAGGTGCCTATAAAACTTACCTGTCCTCTGAACGATGACGGCTACAAAAAAAAAAATAAAATTGTTTCCGTTTGTGTTACGGAGCTGCGATGTAAGTAAGGCCTTTAAGAAAACACCTTTTTTACTGAGTCAAGTAGGGTATCATTCAGTATCCCTTATAAATGTATTTTAGAGTTTTTCACTACACAGTTTTTTTTAATAAAATTGAATAATAACGTTTTTTTCATGTTTTCTTTCCCCACTTTGTTCCGAATCTATTTAATAAAAAAACTTCAAAAGTCTTTGGAAATATAGAAAATGTAGTAACTTTTAAACGAAAAATATAGCAAAATGGCAAATACTCAATCGTATTTATTAAGGGGGTGGGAATCAGAAAGGGGAAGACACAATTTAAAACCCAGGCATGTGAGATATCATATGAAAGAGCACTTAATTTAAAAAACATTGTAATTTTGCGATGCACAGTTTTTGAAATATTGTCAAAAAAGTGGAACAAAAAGTTGGTCCTCCCACCTTGGGTTTCGATCTTAATTGACAGACAAATTTGAAAAAATTCACAGAGAAAGGAATTTTTATAAATTCTGAACGAAAACTATAGCGAAGTTTCACATAATTATTTTTCTGTATTTTGAGGGGGTGAGATTGGGAAAGTTTGAAAAAAAATTTAAGACAAATTATAATTTTTTTTAGAATTTTGCAGTGCACAGTTTTTGAAGTATTGTCAAAAAAGTTTCTTCGTTGATTGACCGAAAAATTTGAAAAAACTCATAGAGACAAGAAATTTGATAAACTCTTAACGAAAAATATAGCGAAGTCTCAAATTATTTTATTTCCATATGTTAAGAAATGGGGATGGAGAAAGGTGAAAAAAGGTTTTTTGACCTAAATGAGTGGGGTGTCGGGGATATGAAAGAGCGGATATGAAAGAGCGCTAAATTTCAGAAACATTGTGATTTTGTAGAAATTTTAGGTACACAGTTTTTGAATTATTGTCAAAAAAGTTGGTTACCTCTCCCGCCCCCCTACGTTTCGACATTGATTGGCAGAAAAATTTATAGAGATAGGCAGTTCGCTAAACCTTGAACAAAAACTATAGCGAAGTGTCACATACTTTTTTTCTGTATTTTGAAGGGGTGATATTGGAGGAGGGAGAAAATAATTTTTTTTTGATAAAAACGAGTGGTGGAAAGAAGACTTAATTTAAGGAACATTGTAATTTTTTTTAATTTTGCGGTGCACAGTTTTTGAATTATGGTAAAAAAGTGCAACTAACAGTTGGTTTTCCCCCATCGTTTCGACGTTGATCGACAAAAAAGTTTGAAAAAACTCACAGAGATAGGAAATTTGATAAACTCTGAACTTAAACTACAGTGAAGTATAATTATTGTTCTCTTTGAGGGGTTGAGAGTGAGGAAGGGTGAAAAAAGCTTTTTTGGCCCTAATTAAAGGGATGACATATGAAAGAGCACCTTATTTATGAAATGCTGCAATTTTCAAAATTTTGCGATGCACAGTTTTGGAATTATTTTTAATTATTATTGAATTATTATTTGTATTAATAATGTTTATTTTCCAATATAAACCATTTAGTTGGTGTAACTGAATCTCTCTTAGGTAACCCTAAACTGCTTTTACTAATATTTAACGAGATGTAGTATTTTGTGTATAATTTGGATCAATTTTCAAGTGCCTTGCTACTGACATAAGAGGAAAAATCATTTTTATGTGCCTATGGTGCCTAATATAAAAACTCTACAATACAACTAACTTTATTTAAATCATTTTTGTCAGTTTGTTCTTCTACATTCACGGACCCTTGGCGAGCGAATTTTATTCGCACTTGACCGACTTTTTTTATTCTTGGTTTATTAATCTTTTCATTATATAAATTTCGTTTCGCTTAGGTTTTTATTTATTCGTGAAACATGCGGAACGTTTGTGTGCACATATGTGCTAAGGCGTTTTACCATATGTGCACTTCATGTGCATGACATATATTATGCACAATTTTGTGCACGTGAATTTCGTTATGTGCAAAATACTTTAGGGCTCGGCATCTATTTCAAAAGTAACAAGTCATTAAAACGTTTGGTATCGTTGGAACTCTTCTACATGATTTCAAACCAAAATATTTTGTTTTTATGCCAAAATAAGTAAAATTTGGTATTCCCCGAAGATTTTGTAGTTAAACCGGCAGCACGGAAATTATCTTTCATAACCCGGAGATTCCGGGTCAAGCTCGAAGAAATGACCACCCTATCTGTATGTGAGATCACACGGTGTCCACCAGGTATGGAATTCTGGAAAGTCAGAAGATTTTAGTTATTTCTCTGGAAAGTTTTTATTTTAACAAAAACTTTTTTATAAAAAATATTGTTCATATGTTCTTAATAATTTACTTATATCTGCTTTATAGGATTGAAGTTTATTGTAAAATACTAAATTAACTGAAAGAACTAGTGTTATATTTACGGTTATTAATCAAAAATATTTATCCCTACGTTCTCCAAAAATGTCTACATATCCACCGAATTCCTTTTCTGTGTTAATTTTGACCTTTTTATGGAATTTTTTGGTTTTATCTACCGCCTAAAAAGAGAATTAAGTTCTTCAAAATAATATTTTTTGCATTCTGTCACTATAAAAGTCTGTTTCAACAGTTTGCCTGTTTGCACTAACCGAGTGACAAGTAATACGGGTAAAAGAATATGTTTGGAGCACCTGATTTCTACCCTCTGCTGTTTGATATTTAATAAACGATATTTATAAAAATCATCGAGAGCAGCAACATTGGGGCGATGCGATGTTGTAAAGATCAAGATTTAAAAATGTAGAACAGTGGCAACTTAAGAGTGTTTTTTTAACTTTGGGATTTTTTACATTTTTAAGTTTTTCCTGATAATTTCACTGCCCGGATTTGACCAAATGCTTTAGAGATGTCTACCGCTATAACAGTAGGATTCACCACCTTTTTCAAGTATGCAGTTTCATTGAACAACTTCCAGCAGGAAGGAAAAATACAGGATTTATAAAATACATATGCAGAAAATTTTAGCTAATGACTGCAAGTTCTTTTGAAAATGTTTTTGGTATAATAGGAGAAATGTTCTCCAGACGGGAGGCTTTATTTTTATTCAATTAATTCTCGTTTCGTTTTGCGATAACTTTCAAACTAAAATGAATTTCTTTTTAAACAAAATCATGATATTATATTATATTAACGCCTGGAGACTGTATTTTAGATATTTCCTTAGTTAGGACTTTCCGTCATTGACGATAAAATCTCCGTCACGTCAATGATATAGGTTATTCTATAATTTGGTACTAGAATTTAAGGAGTTAATGGCACTGTCATCATCTTTGACAGAAATTGATATCGTCGAAATTTTTACCACTTTCAATCTGTCAATTTCTGCTTTTTCATTTTCGATTATCTGATGTACTATTCTGTTGGCGTTTAGATATTAAAGGATTGATTTATAATTTTTTTTTCGTGAATCACAATATTAAATATTCTACGTTTACTTCTATGTGCGAATATGGCCACTTTCGGAAATGGAAATGCTTGTTCTGAGAAATTTGTCTTTTAAAAAATTAAATTTAAGTCATGAGTATTTGGTACAGTAGCAATGTCATCAATATCGGTACTGTTGTTGTAAAAAAACTGGTATCGATTCTCTAAAATGAGATATTTCTCCAACAAAACCAAAATAATATGCTATAACTAAAACTTCAATTTAAATATGTTTTTGTTTCATGTAACCGTTATTAAAATAGGGCATCAACCAGTCACTTATCATTAGACATAAGCCTAATATTTACTAAGATCGGTGTCATCTACATTCGATCATAGGTAATACTATTTTTTATATAAATTTGCGCTACCATAAGTAAGTCTTGGTGGAATTCTCATTAATAATAATTTTACTCAGCATTTTCAGGCAAATGATTATGGCAGAAAATTATAAGCTATAATAAACGTTTTTAAGTAAAAGTTTTTGTGTAATACGAATTATAGTATGTGACACAACAAGACACATAGCCCTTTTAAACCACAGGTCCCGCAACAACATGTGCCTGAGATGTTGATGGCTTGTTTTTAAACTTTTGGCAATTGAAAACATGCGAGACTATATGTATACCAGGAATGCCATTTATATGCAGTTGAGACAAAGAATTTTTTATGCATTGCTATGCTATCTTATATCTCGCTTGATAGTTTGATTGTTTGCACTTACTGACTGACGAGTTAAACGAGAAAAATTGTAAACATTTGTTTGATGGATGATGGATTCGAGTTCATCTTAATTCACTGCTGGTGATAATATTTCTAAAAAAGACAAGATATAATGAAGTTTAACTTATTGCGTAAATATATCTTACTGGTGATGAATTGCATGAATTTGGCTTTTACTGATATAAGTTCTAGCTAAATGACCTTTTAATTGCCTTTCAACAACATTTGGATCAACATTTTGTAAAAAATATTAAAAATATCTAGTTCTGACTATGCCAATTGCCAATGAATCTCACATCTTTTAAATGAATGGCTTTCCATTTTTTAGCGAATATTTTCTATTTTTCCATTTTTTAAATATGAATCTTTATTGTAATTCCTACTACACAACGCATTTTACTAAAAAAAATAACAATTTGAGATGGGAATATTTTCTTGTTTGACTCCTCTTGACTACTCGATTTTTCAGTAGTCGGGTTTTAGTTTTTAAACTTCCTGTTTTTTTTACACACTTTTGTTTAACTTGGGTTTTGACAGTTGTGTTGGTTACTCTTTTGTGTTCAATTTTTCAGTAACTTCCCATTATGTGATTAGTCCCAAATTTAAAAGACAAGTTTGTTGAAGCAGTCAGTCATCCGGCATACTCAAGACATTTAATTCCTTGGTTGGCCAATATAGACAAAACTTCGTCTTCTACCAGACATTGGTGTTGAACATCAATAATTTTGGCTCGCTCGCCGTAACAATTTTGCTGAGTGGGATAAATGATGGTGTTCATTCACATCTACATCAGAGCATAAAATAGTGCATAAAATAAGTGCAAAAAACTCGAGAGTATTTTTTTTAAATAAAAAGAAGACGTGACGCAAAATCGTCGATTTGTTTAAATATCTCATGATGACATAAGCAGTTTTTAAAATAAAATCATATAAACATTTTTGTAGGAAATTTGATTCTCTACAAAATAGGTTTTAGTTATTTTTTGCCTAAAACGTATATTTCTGTTGATATTTTGAAAAAAAACTTTAAATTTACGCAACTCATAAAAACATTTATAATAAGGATGGCAAAAAATAGTAATTTTCCTTTTCTGTTGTGGAATAAAAAGAATAAAAATATAATCGTGAAAATAAAAAACAAAATTAGTACATTTCGTCATATTTGTTTTTACGAGCTACGAAGACTTTCGAGTTTTTTTTTTCAAATATCATCAGAAATATACGTTTTAGGAAAAAAATGGGCCCCTTTTTTTGTAGAGAATTAAATTTCCTACAAAAATGTTAAAATAATTTAATTTTAAATCTGCATATTTCATGAGATATTTCAAAATATTACTTTATCCAAAAATCAACTTTGCTGATTTTGCGGCACGTGTTATTTTGATTTTAAAAAAATGCCATCGTGGTTTTTTCACCAAAAATAATTTTAACAGTCAGTCTAATAAGGCCTATCACCTTTGTCATTCCTCTATCCTTTTATTATGATGTAATCAACCGAGACTTGAGTATTGTTATTGCACATAAAATTTATTATGTCCTGAATCTTTTTATAAGACCGTTGTAGTCTAAATTGTAGCGATGATCTTTTGTCGCAACTAGGCCCGGGTGCATCTGGAGAGACACCTATGCATTCAGCCAAGCAAAGCAACAAAGCAAAGCAGCCTGTGGATTTCTTTGTTTGAGAGAGTTGTCAGCCAGTCTAAAATCCACGAAAAGTTAGTAAATGGATATTATGTCACAAACTGCCTACATCTTTCCAAGATCACTCTTATTGAGATCAGTATGTCAACCACACCGGCAGCTACATTGTTTGTTTTCGAACAATTGCTCAGGAAGTGAATTAATTTTTTTGGGTCATGTGTCTAGAATATGGTTGAGGTCTGCATGTAGTACGCCTTCTTCAATTTAAATGGCGGCACTTAAACTTGCAATTTCTTCTTCAGATATCTATTCTGTTGGAACAAATTTGTAGATGATTTAATCATTGATAAAGACAACGTGAACATATATGAACATGCCACTAGCTGGATTATTGCTAACCCCATTTTACTTTTGTTCCAGCAAATTTGCAAAGTGATGGAAAAATTAGCAAATTTTTGATATTGAATAAAAGTTAATATTGAATAAAAAGTGTAGCTGCAAATCTATTATCTACCTTGCGTATGAATATATTGCTATACTTCCTATATAATTTTAGAGATTCGTGAACGTATCTTTATAAGGCAATGGTAATATTAATGAAATGATAATTATTTGTAGTCTCAATACTAAAGACATGCGACTATTGTTTCGTCGCCTTAATAATGAAATAACGTATGCCATATATACGTTGTTATTATATAATGGGTGCGCTGCATTCCCCATAAGGATGTCTATAAAGTGGCATTTTAACATTTTCCAATTTTTTTATAACTGGGGGTGAAAATTAATATATTGTTAATTAACGTACATGCAAATTTGAATTTGGTTAAATATTGAAACAGCGTAAAATGCATGTACGATATTTCAATTCCTACAGAATAAAAATTTGGGTAAAATCAGTGTCGTATACTTAACATACATTACGATCGCCACACGAAATGGTAAATCTAAAATATTGTATAAGCATCATTCATTACTACATGATATGCCGGTTCATATAAATAAAAAATTGTAAAAATTTTATGCGTTAGTTCAATAATAATTAGTTTTAGACTTAATCGTACTTCCATGCAAAATGAAATAACGTATATGAAATATGAAATAACGTATAAGGTACCTGATTGACTTTTCACCTCTTTTTAGGTAGAAAAGCCAGCAGGTACCAATGTGAAATTTTAATATGCTGTGGAGAAATTAGTCAAGATTAATTGGTAGAAATTTTTTTTCCAATATCTTTATTCATTCAATAGTGCTGCCGAGTTAACGAAAATCAGAAAATCGAAAAATCTTTAAACCCAATTATCTCGAAACTACACTTTTGCGAATACGTTGTTTCATTATTAAAGCGACGGTTTCATAATTTGAATTATGGTTGTTTTTTTTTTTAAAAATCGTCACCAGCAGTTCTCGGACAAAATCAGATCCATCATGCCTCAAAGTTCAAACGCATTCTTTTCCCCGTTTTATTCGTCAATCGGTTTGTGCAAACAGTTAAACTGTTAAGACATTCACTGGCATAGTGAAAAAATGCAAAGGGACTTCTTTGTCCGTAGATCGTACTTTGTCTGACTTAACTGTCTCGAGTGCCTTCAATCCACAAACATTTAGAAAAACCGCCCACAATCAGCTCAGAACGCATGTTGTTGTGGGACCTCGGTCTTAAGAGGTATCTTTCTGTTGTGACACATTTTGTAATACATATTATACAACACTTTATTTAAAAATAAATGAAGTATTTTCTCGTAATCTATTTAATAAGAAGGTTAGCTTAAATTTAATACGATTAATGTATATAACCAATATAGTTTCTGCTCTGTTTTTAATGGGATTTTTTCAAATATTTTAATTCTTTTATTATGTTATATGTAACTTTTAATTCTTTTTAATTTTAGTAATCGTAATGAGCTTTCTAAACTTATCGATGGATTAAAAGACAATAAAAGAATAATGCCGGCTTTAAATATTATTGATGAAGACAGCAGCAGCAATAGTTTAAGCGATGATAAAATAAATTCTAATGACATAAATACCACAAAACCTAAATCAGAAATAGGTGCAGATATCGATAAAATTGAAGTTGTAACCAAAGAAGAAACTAAACCTCCAGAAAAAGAACCAGATAAAATTGATGAAACAAATAAGAAGGAGAATATTGTGATTAGAATTCAAAAACCTAAACCTTTAGATCCCATTGATAAGAACATCAAAAAAACAAATAATGGTAATGATAAAGCAACGACTGAAGAAGATGAAGAAGAGGAAGAAGAAGAAGCAGAGGAAGAAGAGGACGAAGACGATGACGACGAAGAGGAAGATGATGATGATGACAATGAAGATTCGAGCGAGGAAGAAGTGGCTCAAATAAATAAATTGCACACAAACTTGAAACCGGTACCACCGGGAAATCCTAAAGCAACACCAAACACCGAAATTGTAAGATAATTTATAACATTTTTTTGTGACTTTTGTCAAGCACTAATTTTATATAAATTAAAATGTTATAGGTTTCAACAGCAGAACAACAACCAACAAGACCGTCACTTTTAGCGTCAAAGCCGCCATCAAAAAAACTAACTTCACCCTTAACTGTACGTCTTGGCAAACGCAGTCTTGAAACAAATGTTGAAACCGAAAATAAGAAACTTAAACCTCAGAGATTGACACTTTTAGGTCCGAATCATAAGAACAAACAGAATGAAGAAGAAAGCTTTGATGAAGAAGATGATGAGCTTGGAGAAGAAGAATCAGAAGAAGAATCGGAAGAGGACGGGGATGATGAAGAGGACATGGAAGAGGATGGTGAAGTCGCAAATGAAGTTAGTGTGGCAATAGAAGAGCCTATAATGGTAGTCACGGGAGAAGGAACTGGGAGCGACAATAAGGGCAGCTATCCAAATTTTATATCAGTACCTCCCGTTATTGAATTTAGTAATGTTATTGAGGAACCAGTCCAATTTTTTCTCGGAGAAGGTTGTGGAGTAGATTGTGATGTAGGAAATTTGGGCGAGCAAGATAATTCAGACAAACAAACAACATTATTACTTGGACAACCTGGATGCCTTAATTTAAACTCTATTACAACAGAAAATTCAAGTGTTAATGAAGAAAATAAGACTTTAAGCTCTGTAAGCAATACAGATGATATTTCAAATAAGGATGACTCCATTAATAAAATAATTCCTAAATTGGAAGATAAACCAAGTTTTAGATCGATTAAAAAAATTGCAATTAGTGAACATTTTAAAAATGAAACTATAAAACAAAAAAAATTAATTGAAACGGATAAAGCAGGGTTGCCATCAAGCAATGTTTCAGCTGTAGCAAAAAATGTAGAACTAATAATAGATAAGAATTCTAATGTTGAATCAAAAATAGAAAATATCAATACAGTAAAAACAGACATCGCGAGCAAAAGCAATATTGTGAGTATCTCAAATAATAAGAGTACACTCTCAAATATGTTAGAATCTAAACCATTAAAAACAAATTTTATAAAAGTAAAAGAAATCGACAATGCGAAACCATCTACTTCTAAAATGCATATAAATCAACATATTTCAAAAGTAAAACATTTAAAGGATACGGAAACAATATCAGTCTCAGAAGTAATTAAATTAATGTCAAAACAATCAGAGAGTGACAACATACATTTACCATCAACTTCCAAAGATATTCCGGTTCCAATTAAAGTTGAAAATATCAAAGAAGAAGTTATACCACCACAAGCAGATACTGTTGATGGAAAACAAATGGCAGAAGAAGATAATTTAAATGTTTCGTTACATAGCATTATTGTAGGTTGCTTAAAGAAAAAAAAAGAATTGAAATATGCCAAAAATGCATCAATGTTACAGCTAGCGAATAAAAGTATTGTGGAGGAGTATCATAAAAATCGTCAATGCACATCTGCAGAAGCTTCGACCTCAAATAAACCTTCAAGAACTGTTGTAACTAGCCCAACATCTTCAGAAGAAGGCAGTAGTAGTAATGATAGTAATATTAGTGGAGGCAGTAGTAGTAGTAAACCCGCGGATGTTGAGTTTAGTATACCTACTCCTATAAAAGAATCGATTAAACTTAAAAAACATCAGATATCTATTAAAGCGTCTCCCAAATCCAACACAAGCATAATAAAAAAACTACCTCAAAATGAAGTTTCAAATATCGAAAATGATGAAGAAAAGCGTGTTAAACAACAAGAACCTGTTAAAGTCTCCACTGAATCAATGAATTTAATTAAAAAAGAATCAGTCTTAAGTAAATCATCGGAAGAAAACGATGTAACAGATTTATCTCTTAAAGTGGTACCTGAGATTAACCAAACTTTAGACACATATGCAACTCAAACTAAAACAATGATAGAGAAAACCGTCTCAGATATTAGATCAACTACTCCTATAGATAGATTGATCAAACCTACAGATGAGTTATTGAAAGATGATTCGTTATCGAAGAGTGAGAAGGAGACAGTTGATAATGCTAGTGAATCCATAACTCACAATTTAATAAGTTCTGAATCAAAAAATGAATTATCTACCAAGAAGACTACAAATTCCGATTTACAAGTAGGAGATTCACACAACGTAATATCAATTATTCCCTCTGATATTAAAATATCAAATACTTCATCTATGCCATCAAAAACAAGAGATGTTGCTGTAATTTCTCTAAAATCAACAAAACTCAGTGTTAATGAATTAGTGATATCGGATAAGTTTAGAAAACATACCGAGTCCGTCCATGAAGTTATAATACCTTCTATAGTTACTAAAAAGAAAATTGCTGCAATTTCTTCTAAACTTAATGCAGGAAATTTTGACAAGAGCAAGACAAATATTGCTGATGTAAAATCTACAAAACCGGTCACTAAAGAAAAAGCAAATATATTTTCAACTGTTCATGCAAATTCAACAGTAGTTGAAGAAACAAAACTTGTTACAAAACCTCAAAACGTAGATAAACTTGTAGTCACTAGTACTGTTGTAAATGATAGTTCAACAGCTATTAAATCAAAATTAGAATTATCTGTGATTAATCTATCAACCACTGAGAAAAATATCAGTTCACAATATCCTCAAGCTACTGATGTTGTAGAGCCAGCAAATCATGGAAATAAAAAAGAAACTACAGAAACTAAGATCTCAAAAACCGAATCCACTAATTATACAGTTGATCTGGTGAAATCTGGCACTGCCCAAAATAGAGACAGCAGTGAAGGCATTAGAAATGTAATAGAAACAAATGAAAAAACTCCCTCTCCAAATTCATCTAAGGAAGACTTAAAATATGATATTCCCGATCCTTTGACTCCCCAACCAACGACGACACAACAGCCTCCTCAGATTCTTAATCCTCCTTCTCTAGAAAACTCTTCTCAACAAATTATTCCTTCAATTAATGCAAACATAACTGCACCAAACACTACAGTTCCAGTTTCAATAATAAAAACTTTGACACCTATACCCACAACGTCAACGTTTATAACTAAACCCTTGACCCCAATAATCATTCCTCCATCTGTTATATGCAATGAAAATCTTGCAACTAACCCTTCGACGCCAACTATACCTTCACCACCAACTATACTTTCGTCGACAACTATACCTTTGTCGTCTAATGCAACTCATCCAAAGATTCAAAATGATAATAATGAAGAAAAACCGTCCTCTGATTCTCCATCCTTAACTAAAAAACCGATTGACAATAAAGATGGCAGTATAGATTTAAATATTCCTCAAATTCAAATTACGGAAGTTGAAGATGTTGTTGTTGAGGAGTTAGAAGTTTCTAAAGCCACAGTGAATCATTTGATGACTCCAGAAATTTTATCTGAAACAAAAGATACTGAAAATACTGAATCACTTCTAGAAACGATACAAAAATCTGCAGTAAAAACAATTTTAGCAAAAGTTACACAATTCAACGAAAGTAAACTTTCAAGAAAAAGAAAATTGCCAAACAGTAATGATTATGATAGTAATTTATCAAATAAGAAAACTCGTAACATTCAGACAACAAAGGTTGAAGACCAAAGTAAAATAGACATCGATTCTGGCAACAATGATTTAGAAACGGTATCTTTGTCCAAAAGTGTAGATAATAAATTTAAGGAGGCAGAACAGGTTGCAAAAAAAGAAGTAGGATTAAAAGATAAAGAAATGAAAAATAAAGAAAAAGAAAATGACACAATAACAGTTCAAGATACAGAAGATATTAAAACAGTGAAGTTAATAGAAATCAAGAATGATGAAGTCAATAATGATAAAAAAATATCTGCAACGTTAACACAGGAGAAATTTAGATACGTTGCCACAGAAGATTGTAAAAAACTGACGTCAATAGAAGTCAATAATGATAAAACATCTGAAACGTTAGTACCGGAAAAAATTATAAATGATAGCACAGAAGATAGTAAAATAATGCAGTCAGTAGAAGTCAATAATGATAAAAAAATATCTGAAACGTTAGCACAGAAAAAAATTGATAGTAATGAAAATATTAAGAAAGTAGAAGAAATTATTCCGACTACGATAGAAACATCTTCCGAGGAAAATGGTATTAAAAAAACGGTTGATCCTTCCACTGCTACAGAAACTAAAGAAGTAAATCTTCAATCTTTATCATTTGATTATGATGAAAAAGATTCTTTAACTCCAATCAAACTGCCGAATCTCAAGAACTCAACTAAATCTACGGAAGTTGTTAATGTGACAGTATTTACTGATGAGATGGAGGTGGATGACGAAAAAGATCCTCTTGCCACAGAAGATCCTTTAGAGGATAAACTAAAATTAAATATCAAAGGTAAACCGGCAAAAAAAAATGTTTCATCACCAGTAGTGAAGAAAAAACGTCGAATGGATGTTGAACCAGAATTAATCATCAAAGAAGAAAATGAAACACCTGTTCGAATGTCTCGACGAATTGCACAATTAAAAATTAAAGAAGAAACCGAAAGAAGAAAACTCGAAGAAATGGTGTTAAAACAAATGAAAGCAGAATCAAATAAAATTAAAAAAGAAAAAGGAATTATTGTTAAAACCGAAAGTGATCCCGATGCAGAAATTGATGAAGATGAAGAAGATAGCGAAAGTGAAAAAAAATTGGTAAAGACAAAACTAAAAAAAAAGAAAAAAGAACGAACAACCGGTGATCCGTGGTTGACGACATCAGGGACTAGTGATTCTGATGAAGCTGAAGAAGAAGAAGATGGATTGGAACGTGAAGAAGATGAAGAACTTCCACCATTGAAATCAGATCATGAATTTTCTCCTGAATCCGATATGGAAGATGAAACACAGCTAGTTCCTACCAAAAGAGCTCGAACTGTTAAAAAAGAAGAAATTGATGAATTAGTTGAAGATCCTGAGCATGCCTGCCAAAAATGTAAAAAACATGACCATCCTGAATGGATTTTACTTTGTGACAGTTGTGACAAAGGATATCATTGTTCATGTCTTTCACCAGTTTTATTTATTATTCCCGAAGGAGACTGGTTTTGCCCACCTTGTGAACATGTGAAACTGATTGGCAGTCTAAATTCTCATTTAGAAGAACTGGATGAAATGGTTAAACAGAAAATCCTAGAAGAAAATAGAAAAAGGCGTCAAGCATTGGCATCAGTTAGTGTGGATAATGTAATAGCATCAAAAACTAAGAAAAAATATCGTAGTCGCAGTCGCAGCATAAAAGAAGCCTCTACTGAAGAAGAGTCTAGTTCAGAAGAAGATAGTAGCTCTGATGACGATGAACCAATTTATAAGCTAAGAAGAAGGCGTCAAACACCCGTTAGCTATATCTTCAACGACTATGATGATTTAATTAACTCTGCAATCAAACACGAAGTAGATAAAAGTATTGTAGATAGTGAAAAAAACGCTGGAAACATTGGCAGGGGTAAAGATATATCAACTATCATTGAAGCTGATAAAGAAGAAAAAATACGGATGAAAGAACAGGACCAATCCAATGATAAAGACGATAATGAAATTAAAGAAAAAATCGTTGAAGAAAATGGAGACATTAAAACAGAATCTCCTATCCCAAAGGATACTGTAGAAAATAACGATAGTGATTCAGAGCCAATTCGACGTCCCGTCAAGCGAAATGGGAAATCAAAGAAAAAATCTCGCAAACTCAATAGCTTAGATATTGACTCAGAAGATGATGCTTCTGATGAAGATTTTAAAGGCTCATCCCCTGAAACTGAAGAGGATGAGGATTACTCTCTTTCTTCGGCCAGTGAAAGCTCATTAGAAAATACTTGGTCGAAAAAGAATAAAAACAAAGCAACTCGTGGACGTTTACGGCAACGAAGAAAACGAAAAGATGAAGCATTTATAGATGATAACTCCGATGATTCGTTTAAGCAGAAGCGCGTAACACGCAAGAAAACTAAGAAAAAAGATGAGTCAGATTTTTCCGATTTTGATGATGAAGATGATGAAGAGGATGTTGATAGTGATGATTTATGTGATTCTTCTACAGATAGCGATAGCGACGGTGCATGGCGACCACAAAAGAGAAATAAAAAGCCAGTTTCAAAGAAACCAGTTACACCTGTTCCCAAAAAAGTCAATGTTCATAAGAAAAAAGCAAAACGAGTTGATGAAAATGAAAAATCTTTTCGAGCAGGAGTTGCTATGCGGAATATTATTACCACAAAATCTGATAGTGATTCAGGTGGAGCTGCTGGAAGGAAAACACGAGGAAAACGAACGACTTACATCGAAGATTTTGATAGCTCAGATGATGGTATTCGTCCTGGTGTTAAACGACCCGATACACCGCCAGAAGAGAGAGAATTGTTTATTAAAAAACAAGAAGAGATCAAAAGAATGTTGGCTGCTAAAAACACAGATGCAGCAAAAATGATGGCAACACCAGTTTTAAAACCAATCAAATCAAAAGATGACGCAACGCCGAATTTAAATTCATTATCGACTGTTCCACGTCAAATAATACAAAATGCTAAAGTTTTAGATCCAGATTTTTTGAAAAATAAAAATTCAGAATCAGAAGCAGAATTTGACGAGGAACTACCTGAAGATTTTGATCCCGAAGATATGGACGAAGAAGAAATTGCAAAAATGATGGAGGAAGAAGATTTTGCACAACAGCAACTCAAACTAGCTGGTGAAGCTATTAGAAATAAAAAATTAAAGGAAGCTGAACTAAATCGTAAAAAAGACGAAGAGAGACTGAAACACTTATCATCTATGGAACATCAAACAATATTACCTCCACAATCGAGACCTCGTCCTCCACCAACAAAACCAAATAACTTATTGCCAAGTTTGTCAGGAGATAATGCCAAATTCAAATTTGGACTAGAGTCTAGGAAGCGTGGTCGAAAAACTAAAAATGATCTACAAAATGTAGGTGGTACTGAAGTCGCAAACGATGGCTACAACTCATCAATGGCGCCAAACCATCCACTGTCTTCTGGGCATCGTCCATCGATACAATCTGGCCCACTTAGCTTATCAAGACCACATGATCATCCTATGCAGCATAATTTACCAGACCCAACTCGGACCCACACATTATCAGGCCCGCCAATGCCGCATCATTTGTCTGGTATTCAAAGACCGCCTCATCATTTATCTGGACTACCACGACCTCCCCATCATCTATCTGGCCCACCAAGGCCACGTATGCTATCTGGTCCTTCAGGACCACATATGCTCTCTGGACCTCCAGTATCACACAATTTACCAGGGCCCCATAATTTGTCACCTCATCTCGGTCCGCCAATGCAACATAACTTATCAGGTCCAAGACCACCGCCCAGTTTAATAAGACCACCTCCAGTAACAAGAGAAACAATTAATATATTTGGAACACCAGGACATTCAAACATTCACAATCTATCCGGACCACCAAATATGACCGTACAGCCACATATGATTGGTCCACCAGGTCCTGCTGGTCCTCCGGGAGCAAGACCAGTAATTATGCAACAACCAATACATTTACCTCCACATCTTACAAATTTATCCCAAAAGTATCCTAATACTTCAACACAATTGAATCCTGTTCATCATTCGTCACATAGACTAACACCTCCACCTAATGTAGCTATTCCAAATTCTAATGAAGACCCTATTATCCCCACTACGGTTTTGTCTGTACAAAATCAGCTTGTTGATCACCAGATGGATTCAGAAAGTGGTGGATCAGAACCATTTAAAAAGAGAGGAAGAAGAAAGAAAATAACACCACTGAGAGATCCTACTAAACCTAATCCGGGCCTTGCAGATTTAAGTCAACCTAATGTTGCACACTCAAAAGCTGAGCATTTAATTGATAAAAAAACCAACCCCATTTTGGCAGAACGATTAACTTCGTCACCAGGTTTGTTGTTTTTAGGGTTTTATAGACTGATAACAGATAAAATTATCGGAATTTATTTTTCGAGTAGATCAAAATAAATTAAGTGTTGCTGCACCGCCACAACTGTTTTCAAGAAATAATGCAAATGCCTCTGTTATAACAAGATTGCAACAACCACCACGAACACACCCGCCTGTTCCATATGGTCAAGGTTAGTTATTTTTTAAGGTTAAGTTATAGTTAACTTTTTAATTTTTTAAATATAGGACCACCAAGATATTATTCAACTCCATTGTCCAGACTACCCCCTCATCCATCAATACGCCCGCCGTTCCCAGGCAACGCTGCGCCTAGTACTTCACCTGTTACAGATCCATCTCTTCCTCCTGAAGAACATTATATTAATGATCCCCGACAGCCTAGTGGAAACTTGTTTGGGTGAGTTTTGAAACTTAGTATTGAATTTATTTATTTTGAAATGTATTTTGTACTAGCTATGCTGCGCCAACTCCAATTCATCATTCGCTTCAAGTTGCAAAACAACCAGGAGAAGCAATTAGGAGTTCAGCTTCACCAAGAGACTTTTCAGGTATGTAGTAAATTAATTTTTGCACGAGTTGTATACAAAGTTTAATTCCACTCCTTCATTTGCGGGCGCGAATTGCATCTTTTACTCCCTAGGTAATAAAAAATAACAAACCATGACAACGATGATAGTTTTCATGGAAACGATAAATTCAATCAAATTTGTATTAAAAAAAACCATCTACTATGATGAACATTAAAAATTATAATTTTCGTTCTCTTTAAATTATTAGATTTAGTTTTTAATATCATAATTATATTGTGGTAGTGCAAAAAATAGTAAATACACCTCGGGAGAGAGCATGTCATCTCCCTCAGTAATATGTAGCTCTCAGGCTTCGCCCTCGTACTCCAAACACACCTCGGTCGAGGTGCACAACATGCACTTCTCTTCCTTGGTGTATAATATAATATTTATAAGAATATTAAATATCATGTTTAACAATGACTAAATTATTATGAACTCATCATTATTTTGTTTCTTAAAAGTTCCATACATCTGCAAGCATGCTTAACCTGCACAACTGTCAATCGTCCTTGTATTGTATTTAAACAATCATTTTGATAGTGTATGGTAGTGATTAGAAACTGGTGAAATCTTTCAAAAATGATTGACCAAATATCAAACATGTTTGATTTGCCTCTGCAAGCATATTGTTATGATTACAACCGGGCTTGGGACTAACCGGGCATTAAAATAAAATGTTAAAGCTATGCTTGATTTATTTTTCAGGTTTACAAGCATGTGTAACAACTGTAATGTTTAAGCATGCTTGTAGGCGTTATGGGGCCGTTTATATGAAAATAATATGTATTATTCACTCCTTTTCTTTTCGCTGTTCGGTCCAGCATTGACTTATCCCACGTTCGACAGTTATTTCTCTAACAACAGGTTTGCCCGTTGCCATTTCTGTGGCTGCCGATAAGTTATTTTATTCCGATCCAAGACTCTTGTGACGAGTCAAATCTGAAAAATTTTACTTACCGATTATGTATTGCTACAGCTTCATTACTCAAAATCTGGAATCTATTCTTTGACTAGATGCATTTTGAGGAGATCACAGATCTAGTTTTGTCCATTGTGAAATAAAGATAATATGAAATGTGATTGGTGATAGCGCATAATGATAAAATGATACAGGGCATTAAAGTCAATTTAATTGCCATTAAATAAAATTAAATTAAAAGCTTTCTAAAGAAGAAAAATACATGACGAAAAAGAAATAAGTACATATAGTCGTGTTCGATTTGACTTGAACAACTGAAACAACTGAAAAATTGTATGCAATTGTTGTTGTTTTTTTAGTTGTTTCAGTCAAATCGAACCCACCTTATATATGAATCGTTTTCGGTTAGTTAATGAAATGAACTGCTGGAAATAAAAAATTATTTGAATATGCAAAGTTACAGTATCCTGTCGCTTAAAATACCGAAATACAAATTTTCTTACAGCTTTAGAACAATTATATCAATCTAACTAAATCCAAAGGTTGAGCTCAATTCCGTTCAAATTAGGAAACTAGTATGGTAGTGATATATTAAATTTCGTTTGATGAAGTGCTGTTGGTGGTATTTCCTTTTTGTCGTGTGTATAGTTTTAAACTAAAAGCATTAACCTAAAAACTGTAAGTTTTAACATTTTAGAACTTACTATAAACGATGACATATGTTTCACCATTTTTCTTAAGTACACTTGGACTTGACTACATATTTCAAAAGATCTATTGCTTATTATTTGTTTTGAAATATTTTCTTTTTTTTTTAAAATAAAAAGTATTGTGTTATAGGAATTTATAATATATGTCACAACAAATACCTAGGTCCCATAACAACATGTGTTCTGAGTAGTTGATGAACGCTTTTTTTAAACCTTTGTGGATTTACCGCCCTCGAGACTATTCGGGATTCGGGCGGGCAAAGCATTTCATTTGTACGTTGTTCGGACAAAGAAATCCCTCTGCATTTTGTCACTATGACAGTGAGTGATTTCGACAGTTTGATTATTTACTTAAACCGATTGACGAGTAAAACGAGGAAAAGCACTGCTGGTGACGATATTTATAAAAACAACACGAGTCGCGAACAATGCAACAGTTTTGTATGGAATCAAAATTTGATTTTAAATTTCGATCAGCAACAATTCATATAGAACGCTTTTGAACAGGATTCCAAAAGGGCAAGGATGAAAACAGATGCAGCTCCTCAAACTTGACAATAGTACTATATACAGGGACAAATATTGGACTTATAAATGTGGAGTAATTGATACGGAGTGAAATATTTTTTCCATCTATTGAAGCGGTTTTGACGCGCTCTTTGCCACCGGCAAAGATCGTTCCAGAGTAAGTCGTTATTAGTAAATTGTGACTCCAAGCTTTCCCATTCGTCTATTTGTTCGTCACACATACTAATAAAATTATCGTTGGGGAACTAGGTCTTTGATCTGGAAACAATCAATAGCTGTGTTTTGGTGGAATTAAAATTTATTTATTTTATTTATTATATTTTTCCACCCCCATCGGGGACTTTTTCTAGGTACTTGTTTACCTTTATAGCAGCGTCACTACGGGGCGATATATATTCGTTCGTCTATGTACACTTTGAAGATAGGGGGACGAAGGATTTGTGCAGTATAGTATCATCTGCAAACTATTTATTGGGTTACTGGTGATTTTCAACAGTTCGTTGATCTAAATTAAAATTAGAGGGGTAGAACAGCGTTAACTAATTCAGAGAAGTCACCGATGAATACCGAAATGTATTGGTCGGTGAGACAATTTTGAATCAGCTTCACGGCAGCTGGGTGAAATCCGTACGCAACGAGCTGATTGATCAAGTTGTTGATTTTTTGTTTCCAAAACCGTATTGGCTATCAAATATAAAATGGATGTCGTCCAGCCTACATGTCATTTGACGATGTTATTACAGACCCGAGGTATTTGTTTTCCACGCATTCTGCTTCATATCGCCACTATCGATTATTTATGAAAGATATGTTCCTGAATGTTGCTAAAAGTTTAATTTTGCCAGTGTTGATGCATAAGTCAAGTCGTTTACTGTTTCTTTTTAGCGGTGCCAGACTTTCCTTGATATCGTTTAGTCTTCATCCGAGGAGCGCAATATCGTTTGCATAGCCAAGAACTTTACTAGATTTGTTAAAGATGCAATTTTGTTGAAGGTGAAATTAGGGTGTTCATTGTTACCCATTTGTGTCGCAAATTTCTTTTATTCAACGCCTTGGCGGCAATCGTTGTCCCATCATATGTTGTGTGATTTCGTTGGTCACTTTCCGATTGTCGTTTGCACTGCGGATATAATAATTGTTTGAAGCTTTTACCACTGTTTTTGAATGTTTAAATGACATCCTTAGAAGGATGCGTGCTCTGCTATGTTTTGTATGCTAGAAGATGTTATTGATGACTTCTTCGAGTTCTAGGAAGAACAGGTATTTACTATAATCTACTTTGTTTGTCTCCAGCAGGTCCTTGGGCATTGACCATCGTTACATAAAATTTTTGAATGCGGTTTTTAATGTGTATATTCGCATATTAATTGGGCAAAAAACGATGATATTTCTATTCACGAGACGATGTATCAAATAGCCAACCCCCAATTCCGTTTTGATAACCGCAATCATGAAGAGTGTATCCGTTCGATCAATTCACAGTTTCCCATTCCTGGCCATCTTAGCTCTTGCATTGTCACTATATCCAGTGTGTAATTATCGGCTTGATTTGTAAGTTTTTGACGACCCATGGTCTTCTAAGTCCTTCGCCTAACCCAAATTTTCGTGAATGCATTCGTTCTGATCTTGAGGTTTTCAGAAAAACTTTTACACATTTATAAAGCGAGCCGCTATATGTTATATCGCGAGATCCTATCCAAAATAGACCACTGTTCAAAGCCGCCTCTAACATGCCAGAAGCTGGAGTTGCATTGGTTTTAAGGCAGAAATGACTCGCCTTGATATAACATCCCGGAGTATAAGCAGTATTTACTCTACCGTTCTCTATTACACCACACCTAATTTTGTCAGCGTAACCTAGATAATACGGTGTGGACTTAAAATTTCTGATTTCGCTACTTCTTCACATAAGACATTCAAATTTAATTTAAAATAACTTTTCATTTGGTATTCCAATTACTTTCAATGAGGTTTTCGGTCATTAAAACAATTAGTGGAACCCAAGGTTTTCACTGTTTTATATCGAAAAGCACTACACCCGATAAAATAATTGCCAAAATGTCTTCCTTTTCCAATAATCAGAAATATTTTAATGCAATTCAAGTTTATAATATTAATATTGTTTCATTAAATTATGATTTTTATAGAAAAAAATATTACAAAAAATATTGATTTTTATAGAAAAAAAAATATAAATACATCAAAATCGAATCGAATCGAATCAAAAATGTGAGTTTTTCATATTCCAAACTTTAAAAAATCGTATAAAAATATTGCGACGCTGATGCATAGGTTGACTTCACCACAGCTCTGGAAACATAGTGTTCTGGATATATAATGAGCTTATATCCATCAAATACTTTAATTAAAAGCTAACCAATGTTGTAAATTTCGCGTAGTTTTAATTATAAAAATATTAAAGAGAGCAGTAGTATCCCAACAAACATAAATTCTGTTGTACGAGAAAAAGTAAAAAAAAAATCTATCCGGAAGTGACAAACCGAAAGTTGGGATGCAGAACTGTTGTGAACCGTACTAAATGTTTGTGTACCAAGTTTCATCCAATTCAATTATCAGATACTGATGTTACTAAGCTTACTAAGCTTACTGATGTTACTAAGCTTCCAAAAAAAACAAGAGCTCGGCGGACCCCCTACTACTTTGTTCTCTATCGCTAAAAAACTAATCAGTTCCTCGCCATACATATTTGCATCTTTTTCTTGCCCCGCACCACTTATCCCAATATTGTCCAAAAACTAATCAATTCTTTGTCATTTAAGTCTCCATCTTTTTCCAAAGTGTCATTCAAATTGATTAATAAATGAAGTCTGTATGCTCCCAACAAACTTTAAAAACAAAGTGTGAAAAGTCACCAGTTATATGGTAGACCCCCCGCCACTTTAATCAATATGTTCCAAAAGATGATAATTATCTTCTCACACTAATTGAAACCTTTTCCATAGGTTTCATCATAATCACTTCATTGGCTGTAGTGTGTGTGCATAGACAATGACAAAAAATTAAAAAAAAAATGTTTTACCGGAAGTAAAATACCGATGCAGAACTGTTGTGAACCGTACTAAATGTTTATGTACCAAGTTTCATTCAATTCGATTATCAGGTACAGATGTTGTTGAGCTTAAAAAAAACAGGTGTATGCGGCACACCCCCACCACTTTGTTCACTATCGCTCAAAAACCAATCAGTTCCTTGCCATACTTTTTTGCATCTTTTTCCAAAGTGTCATCAAAATTCATTTACGAACGAATGCTGTATGCTCCCAACAAACATTGAAAAAAATGGTGACACAATAAACAGGTGTTTGGGAGACCCCACCACTTATCCCAATATTGTCCAAAAACTAATCAGTTCTTTGTTATTTAAGTCTCCATCTTTTTTCAAAGTGTCATTAAAATAAATTAATGAATGAACTCTGTGTGTCCCAACAAACTTTAAAAACAAAGTGTGAAAAGTCAGCATTTGTATGGTAGACCCCCGCCACTTTGATCAATGTGTCCCAAAAGATGAAAACTATCTTCTAACACTAATTGGAACCTTTTTCATAAGTTTCATCATAATCATTTCATCATCACACTTCATGCTGTAGTGTGCATAAATACACTGAAAAAAATTTAAACAAATACAAACAAAATTTGTTTACCGGAAGTGAAAAACCGGAAGTTGGAATGCAAAACTGTTGTGAACCGTACTAAATGCTTATGTACCAAGTTTCATCCAATTCGATTATCAGGTACAGATGTTATTGAGCTTTCAAAAAACAAGTGCTCGGGAGCCCCCACCACTTTGTTCACTATCGCTCAAAAATCAATCAGTTCCTTGCCATACATATTTGCATCTTTTTCCAAAGTGTCATCAAAATTCATTCACGAACGAATGTGGTATGCTCCCAACAAACATAAAAAACATAATGGAAAAAACCACCTGTTGTATGGTGGACCCCCCAACCCTTTATCCAATGTACTCCAGACGCTGATAAAATCTTTCTCATGTTACTTGAAAGCTTTTACCAACGTTTCAAGGCAATCGATCGGCAATTGTAGGCTACAGTAGGGAGAAACACCTGAAAAAAAACTTTTTAACCGGAAGTGACAAGCTGGATGTTGGTATGCAGAAATATTGGAAACAGTACTAAAACCTTATATACCAAGTTTCCATAAAATTATAAGCCGGTATTAGAAGTTATTCAAGATTTAAACTTAGAGGTGTTCGGGGACCCCCCACCATTTTGTCCAAATTTGAAATGAATATAGATCTACCATTTTCAAGTGAACCTGGATCATTTGCCAAAGTTTCATCAAGATCCTATGCAGAAAAGTCACCCACCCACACACGTACACCAAAATTTTTATTGGCAATTTGCATAGAGGATGGTCCAAAATAAAAGAAAAAACAAAATTTGGGGTATGCAAGATTTTTTTTTTCTCGATAGATTGCATTACTTCACACAATTTAAAATTGTGGTGAAGTAAAAATCCATATGGAACAAATTACTCACTTTTTTGCAGGGTTGTTAATATACACGTATAAAACGTTTTATACGTTACACGTATAATACGTAACGTATAAAACGTATAAAACGTATATAACGTATAAAACGTATAATATGATTTTGTTTTTGAAAATCATTCATAAAAAATTAAAAATACTTCTTACTTCAGATATAATTTATATTTTTAGTAAAAATATATATATTTTAGTAAAAGTATAATTACGTAGTTATAAATTATTTATATATTTTATAATTTATAACAAAAACTATTTAAATTCTAGATGTTATTTGAATGTATAGTTTTATACTTTATACGAAAGACTATGTAACTGTACATTAAACTGGTTAATAATTTTTAATTCACTAGATTTGAATATTGAAAATTTGGAATTATTTATTAGAGATTTTTTTGAGCACTTAAACTCAAGCAATTAAATTATTTTTGAATTTTTCAACACGTATGTCGTATACTATATGATTTTCTTTGATTTTGATTCCAACATTTACTTAATGGGAAACATTTTGGATTTAGCTCATGAACTTAATTATTTGGCATCATGAAATGTTATTGAATATATAAGATATGGTTCAATCCAACTTCAGCTCCTCCCATCTAATAAGAACAGCTGGGAAATATTATGTTGTTGCAGAATAAATGTCGTTTTTTCATAGCAGTTAAGGAAATTATTAGAGATTATTAGAGAGATGTTTTTAAAAAATTTTGTTGTGTGAATCCGGGTTGCACCACTTCCAATTGATAGACACCGTATTGAAAATAACAGGTTCTTGCAGATCAAACCTTCTTTTTATACAAAAGATGTAATAGTTAAAATATGTATTTACGTAAAACGAAAAAGTTTATTGAGAAGTTTATTGAGTAAATTCAATGTTGGTCATTGATGAATAATAGGTATAGTTGGAAATGTCAAATTTTTGCAGACTAAATTTGTTTTGAAAACAAATAATTATGTTTTGAAAACATATAATTATGTTTTGAAAAGAAGCATTTACGTTAAATGTGGAAGTTTTCTGAACTAATAGGAATAGTTGGGTAAGAAATTATCATGACGACGCTATATTTTCTAAAGTAACTGTTCCTATTAGTCCCGAAATCTAGGCTTTATAAATATCAAATATCACGAGTACGATGAATAATACGCCCGCGATAATGTTATATAAATGTATTTTTATTTATTAAGTATTTTACTTTCATACGGTATAAAACGTAAATAATTGTGTGTTTTATACTGTACGTTTTATACATTTTATACGTACGTATAATACGTATTTTATACGTTACCGTATTATACGTTACAACCCTGCTTTTTTGTAATTTCATAGCTGCATTTGTTTTTTAAAAAAAGACAATTTTTGAGATACGAGCTTTGAAGTAAACGTTTGGCGGAAAAGAAAAAATTATTAGTTTCTAACTATAACATTTCGATTAATCAATTTTTTTTCTCTTTACTTACATAAATATACGTAAATCGCATGAAATTTTGTGGGACCTATTAGGAAAACATTGACACCATACCTAAACATCGTAAAAAAGGCGCAACAATTCACATGCGCATAACTCCGAATCAGAGCAGGACTGCGGCATCGGTGCCAAAATTAAGCGACTCCGACTCAAACTTTTTTAAATTCCAAAACCGACTCAAACTTCGACTCCGACTTCGTTATATAATAGAAAATAATTTTAACTTGTTTAAATGATTTTTAGGACTGAAACTATGTCACAGGACTGGAATTCAGCTATGCTGATACCAATCCACAAAAATGATAATATCCACCCATCTACCTACAGGGAATCGCTCTCCTCTTCTGCACAGCCTATAAGTTCTTTTTATAAATTTTTCTAGTAGACTATTTCAAATATATAAAACGGAACACAATTTTTATCAAGGTATTTTGAAGCCAGATAGGTGAAATGTTGATTTTCAAATGTTTTTTTTCTATTTCAAATTTATAAAACGGAACACAATTTTTATCAAGCTATTTTGACGCCAGATGGGTGAAATGTTGATCTTTTTAAGTAACAAAACTTCTTTAATTATATTTGAGTTCTTAAGTTTTGACATATCTTCAAAAATGAATGTTTTTGGTGTGTTTTAGTACGCCATGAAAACTAGCAATCTCTCTGAAATATGTTACCCTGTGACGAATATCATATAAAAGGTTAACGGTTTTAAAAAAGCTAACCACTTTTTATTTCATTTTACGACTGTTTGGTTTTAATTGCTGCGTTTTTTTCATTTGGATCAGGGTCAAGGTCTAGATCAAGTCTATTTTTTACATGTAAAAACAACAACAACATAACCCAGATATTTATCTGGGTCTAGATCAATGATCTAAAATATTTTGGTTACATAAAATTGCAAGAGATGGCGAAACGTAGGTTTTAATTTTATAAGGTTGGTATGGTCATTTTAAAACTTTTAAATCTCAAAGACAATTTATTCAAAATAAAAAAACTGCCAAAGATGTTTTGTTAGTTTGTTTAAAATCAATTTTAATATGATTTGTTTTCAACATGATTTCAATAAATTTGCTTAAAATTAATTTTAAAGCAATACCTACGATATAAAATCCATATTTTTTAAAGAATAGATGTTTACAATTTTTTATTAATTATCAATTATCAATTATTTTATTTCATTTTATTTCACGCCATCTGCAATAGTCAATGAACATTGCCATATGTAAAAAAATGGATTAGTGTTTCTAATTAAATTTTTTTGCATTTTGTTTATGGTTTTATTTTTCAAGAGACGTTAAATATTTTTTGAATTTTTTTTATATTGAGTTTTAATTTCAAAATGGCGCTACAAGAACTGAATCTAAAAAATTATGGTGCAAATTATGAAACTTTTTGCAATCCATGCAATTTTCGACCGATCTAGTTTCGAACCAATGAGAAAATTTTAAACTTTAAAAAAGTTTATCATTCTCATCAGGGCTAGCCGACTAGATAAATGACCAAAAAATGTCAACGCTAAATATAAACCAAAAATTAGGTTACAACTCTAGCGAAGTATAAAAAAACAAAAAATTTACAAACATGTATTTAATAGATTCAGGTTTAGTTAATTAAATTCTCTAGTGATCACTGTTTTGTTATACTCTAGACATACTAGTATTGAATAACAAACTCGTATCGGCGAGAAGAAGATGACTAGTGTTCACTTGTGTCTTGTGACATAACATCACCCCGATGGAAAATCTCCCATCAAGAATAATATAAGAAGTGAATCTAAAAAATTATGGTGCAAATTATGCAACTTTTTGCAATCCATACAATTTTCGAACTTTTTTAAAGTTTAAAATTTTCTCATTGGTTCGAAACTAGATCGGTCGAAAATTGTATGGATTGCAAAAAGTTTCATAATTTGCACCATAATTTTTTAGATTCAGTTCTTATATTATTCTTGATGGGAGATTTTCCATCGGGGTGATGCTTGCCACAAATAATTTACTGAATTAATTGTTGATTATGTGTCAATAGACACAAGTGAAGACTAGTCATCTTCTTCTCGCCGATACGAGTTTGTTATTCAATACTAGTATGTCTAGAGCAGCGGTTCTTAAACTTTTCTGTATTGCTACCCCAAATTTTAAATGCCGTATTTTGGCGACCCACAACCTTTTTTTTGACAAATAATCGTTATTCAAAAGAAAGACGTTTAAATAACAAATACTAGATTCATTTCAGCTAGTATAAAAATAAAAATTAAAAACATTTTCTAGTTACTTAATGTATTCAAATAAATAAAACATTAAAATATTTTTTAATGTGATGGGCTCTCTTGCTTTTTAGAGCAGAGTAACGGTAATTGTGGCTCGATTTCCGAAAGCGCTGGTCTCAATACATTTTAAATATTGCACAATCGAGAGCGATATTTTGATTTAATATATAATAAGGAATAAAATGCATTTTCGCACAAATATGTGGTGGAAAATAACAAAATAATTTGAACTGCAATTTCAAACAAGCATGGATACTCTCTTTTGATTAACAACCAAAAAATAACCCTATTTTGTCTTTTAGCCCCAAAACTCTTCAAACTTTTTCCGCTTGACAACTTTGCCCCTTTGCCATCTAACTTCAGCGTGCAAAAAGAGAATTTTAAATCTGATCCCGTTTCCTTACAGAGTTGGGAAAAAAGACGACTATTATGTACGCGGCATTTTATAAAGTTACTAACACACACAACTTCTTTCAAAACATGATTTAAATCAGGAGAAAGTTTTTTACTCACTAATGCCTCACGATGGACCATACAGTAAATGTTATTTTTGAACCACCTGGCTTGATTCGTCCGAAAAGCCAATTTAGTTTACCTGTCATGGCAGCGACACCATCACTACAGACGCCCACGAAGTGCTCCCATAACAGCTGATTTTCAGGTCAGTGATCACCGACTGATCACCAATCAGCTGGGATTTAAACAGCTGGTTTAAAACTCTCACTTGCTAAAGTTTTATTGCAAACCAAACAGTGGTCTTTCTTCTCGTGATTTAAAAAAATGTGTAAATTACACAAGATTGCTAAATGGAAAACCACACAAATGTATATAAATATAAAACAATACGATTCGACTACAAAATTGTTTTATGGATTGTGTAATGTCACCAAAAGATTAGTGAAAACATTAGAACATTTAAAAAATCATCCAAATCTAAAACCTTGAAAAATTAATTCAAAAACCTTGCAAAGTTTGTTAATTTAAGACTTAAATTTAGATAGAAATTTTAGTGTAGTTGTTTTAAATTGGGAATTTCTCGCGACCCCATGAAAAAATCTCACGACCCCTAGTTTAAGAAACGCTGGTCTAGAGTATAACAAAACAGTGATCGCTAGAGAACTTAATTGTCTAAACCTGAATCTATTAAATATATGTTTATGTAAATTTTTTGTTTTTTTATACTTCGCTAGAGTTGTAACCTAATTTTTGGTTTATATCTAGCGTTGACATTTTTTGGTAGTTTATCTAGTCGGCTAGCCCTGATGAGAATGATAAAATTTTTTAAAGCTTAAAACTTTCTCATTGGTTCGAAACTAGATCGGTCGAAAATTGTATGGATTGCAAAAAGATTCATAATTCAGTTCTTATATTATTCTTGATGGGATAATTTCCATCGGGGTGATGTTATGTCACAAATAAATTACTGAATTAATTGTTGATTATATGTCAATAGACACAAGTGAAGACTAGTCATCTTCTTCTCGCCGATACGAGTTTGTTATTCAATACTAGTATGTCTAGAGTATAACAAAACAGTGATCACTAGAGAAATTAATTGACTAAACCTGAATCTATTAAATATTTGTTTATGTAAATTTTTTGTTTTTTTATACTTCGCTAGAGTTGTAACCTAATTTTTGGTTTATATTTAGCATTGACATTTTTTTGTAGTTTGCGGCTAGCCCTGATGAGAATGATAAACTTTTTTAAAGTTTAAAATTTTCTCATTGCTTCGAAACTAGATCGGTCGAAAATTGTATGGATTGCAAAAAGTTCCATAATTTGCACCATAATTCTTTAGATTCAGTTCTTATATTATTCTTGATGGGAGATTTTCCATCGAAGTGATGTTATGTCACAAATAATTTAATGAATTAATTGGCGCTACAAGCTCACAATTTGTTTTCTTCTCAGCTCAGTGTTGCCAACAATTTAAAATATAATATTTTTTTTCATTGCGTGACCCACATCGTTTTTTTTCAAACCTTGACCCTGACCCAAATGAAAAAAACGCAGCTAATATTCATAATACCAATAATGTGTATTTCTATTATGTTTCATTCCAACCTAGGGCCTGGAGATATTCAGTAAACATCGATGTATGGAATTTACTCGATGTTTACACACAATACATATGATACATTCGACGTTTTCTTAAAGAATTTTTCTATTCGATTTATCTATGTTTTTTTATAAAAACATCGAATCAATTGTCAACTAACCCTGGCAAGTGAGAGCAGCTTTTTGATTTTTACTAATTTTTAATTTTTTCACATTTTCTTTTTAAGAATTGTACGAAAGCTAAAAATTAGTTGGTTGTAGCTGACAGCGCAGCATCTATGATTAAGGCCAGGCCGTCGATCTGACTTTTAGCTATACTCTAAATGTATTTAGCACATACTCTAAACGTAGTTTCGCAAAATACGGCACAATAGTGTCCAGGATTACTAAAACTAATAACTAAGGTCAAAAGCATTGTTACATGGTTTAAGCAATGAATGCAAGCAATGAATTAGGAAAGACAACGGATAAAGAAACAAAATTAATTCAAGAAGTTCCGATAAGATAAAACAGTACTTACTATATGATTGGGAGGTTTTTAGAGCTATACGGTGTCTGAAAACACGTGATATAATTATTCTCCATACAATGGGACCACCTATGCTCAATGTGTCAGAACTGTCAAATCTATCTTCTGTATTACAAGTCTTAGGACCGCTCGAATCTGTTACCAAAGAAGTGTCTAGTGATAAGTATTGCATTGGCCGCAAGGTGATTAGTTCAGTGCCTAGTTTTAAAAATTCAACCCCTAACTTTAGAAGACTCGCTCGCCAAAGAATTGAAATCGCTTGTACGTAATAAATTTTAAAAACAAATGGGTGTTGGATCCGAGGTTTCAAACAAATGCACTTCGGGGACGCAATTGTCCCTAAAACCTAATAACCTGTGAAAACTACTATACACAAAATATCGAAATGTCGGCACTCGGCATCTGATTTTGATCAGTATAAAAGACAAGAAGATAGTTTTTCCGTATGGGAAGTTCATTAATTAATAAACAAGAGTTGGAAGTTAACACAATCTGAGGATACAATTTCTGATGAATTATCTATTTACTTCCGTAGTCTATTAGGAGGAATACTAAAAGAAAATCCTTTGAAAATGTGGCATGATTTAAGAATTCAGTTTCCCAAGCTGTTTAAGATTGGTTTAAAATATTTAATTAAAATTTCGGACAGTTCATTACTAGAATAAAAAGAATTTCAATGTTAAAATTAATTATCAAAATAACAAATAAACGAAAAAATACCGATAGCATATTTGAAATGTTGCTACTACCATGCTGAAATGTTGCTCCATATGAAATGTTATCCATTAAGACCAATGTTCATTAGGCAGACTTTGCAGGAACAAAAGATTACTAATGTAGGGACTTCTGTTCCATCTGAACGTTTGTTTTCAAAGGCATCCCAGTCAGACAGCAAAGAGATAGAATGAAAGGAAAATGATTCAGTAAACTTTTATTTCTGCACAGTTTGCCTAAAGAACATTTGTGTTAATGGACAACATTTCATATGGAGAAACATTTCAGCATGTTAGTAGCAACATTTCATACATGCTATCTGTATTTTTTCGTTTATTTGTTATTTTGATAATTATTTTTAACTTTGAAATTATTTTAATTCTTCGAAATTTTAATTATATATTTTTATTTGTACTTTTTGTTTCATTTAAAAGTTATATCTCATCTCACTCATCCAATCCTACTAAACTAATACTCATGAATTAAACATCACTACAGCTATAATTCTGGTATACCTATGTTACTCTGAGTCTGTGTTCACGCGTACAGTTTCAGTTTCGTTTTAAGTTTAGTTTTTTTGCAACATTTTATTATTTTTGCCATGCCATCTCATGGTCCTATTGAACGTTAGTGTGATTTCTGAAATCAAGTTTTTATCTTTACTTACACAAAAATGGTCCAAGTTTTTGAATTCTAATATTTTGTGGTTAGACAACATTTTTCTCACAAAAATCTTTTTTAAACGAAACGGAACAAACGTCCCGCTCGTTACTATGAGGGCACTAGATATTCAATTACCACAATTTGCTGTCCCTTTCAAAACAGGACGGTTTCAAAACAATCGGTTCGAGCCAAAATCAATCATTTTGCTTAACAACTGTTTCGAGTATATCATTATGGTTTCTGGAAAGGCCGAAGTACCACCGATATACTTGTATCATCGATATGTAAGTACCATCGATAAGGATTATTTTGGAAAAATATCACGAGATCGACATACCTGTACACCAACTTTTCGTTAATTTCAGGCAGGCCCACAAATTTTTCGAGTGGGTGCGACTCTAATGTCAATGGGAATCCTTGGTAAACTGTTATTAGTTTTCAAAATGACAGTACAGGACTCTCAATGCTGTGCACGTAACGAATAGAGAAATACTAAAGTTTTTTAAGCTGACTATAGCATAAGACAAGGTGATGCTATTTCCTTTACACTTGTAAACCTGTCTTTAGAATAGGTGTGCCTCTAAAAGAAACTGCCAACTAACAACAATGTTTTGTCATTAATCTCAGTATAGTGACCGTATAGTGACTCAGTATAGTGATTTTTAGATAAAGTATATCATTGTCATTAGGGCTAGCCGACTAGATACACTACCAAAAAAATTTAACGCTATATAAACCAAAATTGGCCTACTACTCTAGCGAAGTATAAGAAAACAAAAAACTTTCGTAAACATAAGTTTATTAGATTCAGGTCAATTTATTTCTCTAGTTGATCACTATTGTTGTTATACTCTAACCATGTTAGAATTGGATAACAAACTTTTATCGGCGAGAAGAAGATGGCCTTCTTCACTTGTGTCTATCGACACATTGGGAGGGTGCTATCATTGATCCAAGGTCTGCAGGGTCGCAGAACAGAGGTGAGAAAAGAGTGTTCTTCGTTTAGAAACAAACGTTTCCCATATAACGAGTGTTTTTTTATATATTCGTGTTCTTTTGTATTCTCATTTCAAAACAAATGAAAACACTAAGAGAATTATTAAAATGTTTCTGTTTATTTTTATTCTGTTTTGTTTATTCTTTGTATTCGAATGGTTTAGGTTACGTACAGAGTGAAAGCTGTGAGCGGTGCTGTTTCACGCTGGAGCAAAGCGATTGACTGTGCACAGTAATGCTCTACGCAAAGCTATATGCTTACACAAAAATTGATTTTATTGGTCATTTTTCAAAATGAGTTCACCATCAGAAGATGAGTTATTCTTAACTGAAAGTCTTTATTTACGGTTAAAAAATTTAAAAACGAAAAGTGGTATACATAAGATCAATTTAGATCAAAAAATCAAAGGTGAATTTCATCAGTTATATCCACAACTTCGGGAGGGTAAAACTAAATTTTTTGAATACACTAGAATGTCCATAGAAACATTTGATTATATTTTAATTTTAATTAAACCAAAATTATTAAAAATTTGGACCAATTTTATTAAAACACCAATAACAGCTTGCGAAAAATTAATGGTTGTGGTTGTTTTTATTTTTTTGATTCCTGTGTTATGGAATTGTTTCTAACAAAAATCGCAGCAATTAAATTTTCACTGGTGAAAGCCATTATTTAGAAAACCACTTCTTAGGTCTTATCACAAAATAAAACCTTTTGCAAATGAATCAATTGAAAATACGTAAAATTAAAAAACTCGCATCAAATGTGCAGCAAAAAAATAATCTATTATACCATACAAAAACAATCAAACGCATGCTATTCAGCTTCAAAAACGGCACAGAACAGTTTCAAAGCGCACCGCTTGCGAATATGCTTACGCACCGTAAACAGCTTCGCTTTACTGTGAACACTCTTATTTGACTATACGCCTACAGTACGCGTACAGTACTTTCAGCACCGCTTTGCGCACAGCACCGCTCACAGCTTTCACTCTGTACGTAGACTTAGTTTAAAACAGGAATAAAGAATTATGCGAATACAAACGCAAATGTATTTGCGAATATATTCTTAGGATGTGGATAATTTTTTCTGTTAAAAAATAGTATATAAGAAACTAGTTTCATAATCGACGATTTTATCGCACGCAATCTGTTTAGAAAACGACCCGCGCAGCGGGGAGTTTTCTAAATGATAAGTGCGATAAAACGTCTTATGAAACGAGTTTTTTATACTATTTTTTCTATTTTGCATTTTTTGTCTTGAAATTTTAAAAAATGTGTATGTATTTTATTAAAAAATAGTCAATTTGAAATTTTGTTATTATTACTAATTATTTTAATTAATTAAAATATTTAACACTAATTTAGATATTCTTATTAATTTTATTTACATAATTATTCGTTTTAATGTTCACTGACGTTTGTATGACCAATGTGACCAACATTGAAGAAAGACAAAACTTTGCGTATCGTAATGAAGGCCATTTCGATACGCATTTGGGTATCGAAATGACTTTATTTTAGACGCATATAGAAAAAATTAATTTTATACGTTTTTTCGTATTAATACTCTGAGTTAGTGGAGTTTATATTTATGATATTTAGTTTATATTTTGAAAACAATTTAAAATCTCATTTTTGGACTTTTATGTTATTCAGAGTATAATACCAAGAATAATTTTAGTCTGGCTTTGGACCGAAAAACATCGAAATCTTGAACACTACTTGGCGGAGATTCAAACATTTTGCTTCGTTAAATTTGATAATCTATGGCGGGGATCTGTAAAGGTCTAGGGTTAGATCACTATTGCATCAAAAATTTGTGTTGATAGATTTTTGGTAATAAATCGTTTGGTTTGTTCAATGTTTTTTTGATAAATCGTTTCATTTTATCTATAAAAAACGCAACGGATTAGCTGGAATTAAACTCCAGCACGTAATGTAATGGATAATATATTTTGTTGTTTACGGCATCGCATTTATGTTTTGTATTGGATTGCCTTTGCTTCTCTAGAAGTCTTTAGAAGTAAAAACGCACCATTTCACCTTTCATGAAGTAAATACTAAACTCTTCGTACAAACCGAAGTCCTGACACCCCGTAGCAACTTTCAACGCTTTACACCATTTGTCAATAGAACATAGAGGTAGTTTTAAATAGAGCTCGAAAATAAAAAAAATATTTAATTCTAAATTCATTAGGTTCTTTTTAACAAGTAAAAATATCGTTTCAATATAAAACAATTACACTAGTTTACAAATTTTGAACTTTTTTTGTCTCCCTGAATAAAACCCAACTTTTCTTATAGATTTGGACCTCCTGAACACGAATATCATATTCATTTTTTTTGGTTAGCTCTTATTTTTGAGATATTCACGAAAAACCAATTTTTTTGGTGATCAAAAATGTTGTTTCGGTTTTTGGGTCTCATATTTTACAAAACAAATAAATTAAATATATTAATGAAACAAGTGCATAGTAAATATGCCAACAAACATTTTGAGCTATATTTTGTAAAAATCCATTAGGGGTTCTGGAAGTTACAGTGGAAAAAATTTGAAAAAATACGAAAAATTCACGTTTTTTTTAAATTTTTCCATTTTCAACACCATAAATTTGGAACAAATAAAGACGCTAATTTTTTTTAATTTCTTGGAGCCTATTGTAACCTCAATTTTCTTTCTTTTAAGCTAAAAAATACGAATATTGTGCAGTTTGCACCAAGTTATTCAAGTTTTCCCAAAGAAAGTCAAAACTCAAAATTTGGAATAAAAATTTAACTTTAAGAATAATTTAAGTTCTGCAGTATAATTGATTTATATATAAGTTGTTTTCGTAGTAGATCTAGCTCATCCCACCACCTCGGACTTATTTAAGGTGTTGGAAAATATCAGTTAGTTGATTATGAAATGTCTTTTTTTGACAAAAGTTGTATTTTGTTTGTATATGATTTTTCTCGAAATTGAGATTTTGTTTGTGAAATTTTTTGACATGATCTAGCTCCCCTCACCTCGGACTTATTTTAGGAGTTGGAAAATATCAGTTAGTTGATTATAGAATGTTTTTTTTTGACAAAAGTTGTATTTTATATGTATATGATTTTTCTCGAAATTGAGATTTTTTTGTGAAGTTTTTTGACATGATCTAGCTCCTCTCACCTCTGATTTATTTTAGGAGTTAGGGAATATCAGTTTGTTGATTATAAAATGTCCTTTTTTGGCAAAAGTTGTATTTTATCTGTATATGATTTTTCTCGAAATTGAGATTTTTTTTGTGAAGTTTTTAGACATGATCTAGCTCCTCCCACCTCGGATTTATTTTAGGAGTTGGAAAATATCAGTTAGTAATGAAGATAGACAGTTCTTATAAATGGGGTGATTTAGCAGTATGTATTATGTAACTTCCGCAAATAAAACAAAATGAAATTGGGCTATTTTTACACTTGAAACTTCTTGACGACGCCATTTAAATAAACTTGATTTTACAGTTTACTAACAATTTATTTTGCTTTAAAAGGCAACTATCACTATTGATTTATTGATTTTTAAAAACAATACACTATTTAAAATTTATATTTGTAATATTTTTTCTTTTTTAATTATTATTTTCACTTGAATGTTTGGAATTAAATTTATCCTCAGAGAGATTATATTTGCAACTAATCATACGACAATTATCTACTTATAAAGAAACCTCTTTAAACTAATTAAACATAAGTTGGGAAAACCGAAAAACTATTAAAAAGGAGAAGTAATTGCTTTCTTAAATTAAACTTAAAATGATCATAAACGTAAGGAGTAACACAAGGTGGGCGGTGATAGACAAAAATTTACATTATCAAAAAACAAAAAAAAAGAGAAAAAAGAAAAGAAACAAACCTTACAGGTATTAATAGACTTAAATAGGGGCTTAACTTTATGGTGCTTGAACTAACTTAAATAGTTCTGATGTTATGATGTTTTGCCTCTCCTCTTAATATTTTATATTTTTCTATTTTTCTATTAGTTTATATTTTTCTATATACGTCTCATATCGATCCAATTCCCAACTTCGAAAACAAAAATGGAAATTATACTTTACTATTTTAAAATAATTCTTTACTGATGTTTGAGAGCGACTGAACTTATAAAATTATTCTTTATGCCTTATGGATGGCACAATAAATTAAGTAAAAAATTATTTTTTCCAAATTTTGAGTTTTGACTTTCTTTGGGAAAACTTGAATAACTTGGTGCAAACTGCACCAATATTCGTGTCTTTTATCTTAAAAGAAAGAAAATTGAAGCTGCTATAGGCTCCAAGGGATTAAGTGTCTTTGTTTGTTCAAAATTTATGGCGTTGGAAATGGAAAAATTTAAAAAAAACGTGAATTTTTCGTATTTTTTCAACTTTTTTCGACTGTAACTTCCAGAATCCTTAATGGATTTTTACAAAATATAGCTCAAAATGTTTGTTGGTATGTTTACTATGCATATAGTTTCATTGCTATTGTTTCATTAATATTTTTAATTTGTTGGTTTTGTAAAATATGAGACCCAAAAACCGAAACAACATTTTTGATCACCAAAAAAATTGGTTTTTCGTGAATATCTCAAAAACAAGAGCTAACCAAAAAAAATGAATATGATATTCGTGCTCGGGAGGTCCAAATCTATAAGAAAAGTTGGGTTTTACTTCGGGAGATTTTTCTTGTAAACTAGTATTATTTATTTATAATACAAGTCGAAGTAATTACTCATATTGAAATTTTTTGAATTTTTTAAAATATTTTGAAAACATTTAAGCTAATTTTTTTTAATATAAATGACTCAGTTATTGATCGTCTGCAGGATAACTTTATAAATTAACGATCAAAATCGACAAAATCTGGAATTTTAAAAGATATATTGATTTTTTTGTTTAAAAAAAAATGTTTATTAATTGCGCCTAAACTAGGATAAGGCCATATAATTCAAGATTTTTGATTAGTTTTTCGACTCCGACGACTTCGCAGCCTTGATTCAGAGTACTCAAAAAAATCCAGAAATTCCTTTTTTTTGAATACCAACAATATACAGAAAGCCTAGTTATCCGGAATGCTTGGTAATTAAAGCATCGAAAATTCCGGATAATTCAATGTAAATGGAATTTTAGGACGATTTCATGTTATACTTCGTATAAATGTTTAAATGTTTTATTAAGAATTTCGTCAATATATTTTCAAATAAAATACTAGTATATAATGTTTATTAAGAATTTCGTCAATATATTTTCAAATAAAATACTAGAAACTAAACGGCAACGGAAAAGATACTAATTTTGTTTTGCAAATGCACATTTTGCTACAAGAGATGAAAACACTACTTTTTCGTGCGTGAAAATTTGTTCACAAGACGCATTAGCGTTGAGTATATGTATTTCAAGTTGTTTATAACATTGATTGCAAATAGAATTTTATACAAATACAAAAATAAGTAGTTGAAACAAATAATAAGAATATTTTAAAATTTTAAATAATTAAAAAGAAATGAAATCCCAAACAAAAGAAACATTTTTCTTGTGAATGAAGAAAAAATTCAAAAATTTAAAAATTCCGGTCAACTGAATATTCGGTTAATTGAATGTCGGATAATCGCACAAATCAAAGTTTCAGATTTTTTAAAAATAGTCAATTTTTTTCGATGTTTGTTTTCAAAATAATAATAAATAATAATAATAAAAATTAATAAAAAGGATGATGAAAACGGGAAAGGTACAAAATTTTGTTTTGCAAATGCACATTTTGTGGAAGATCCCTTCGTAATTTTATATAACGGGACGTTTTACTTTGCTACGATGCAAAAACCTTTCCGTTGCAGTTCTTCTTTCGTTGTGGATCGTTAAACAACACTTCTAGTCCTTGCTCAACACTTTAATTGTTAATCCTCATCAAGCATCGGCATTTTACTCGACGTTAACTATTTCAATTTTATGCTTAACAAATGCCACTATTAATTCAGTTTACTCGTTGATTCGAGTCGCTTTTAAAAAAATTTCTAGTTGATGTCATTACCGTGATCTCATGAACTGCTGCTTTCAATCCATCAGCAACAGAGGAATATATTAATACTAATTGCACTTTAATACTAGGCCTATATTTATTTAAAATTGTTTGGAAATAAAAAATTTGTGGTCGCATCATTCAAGTTACATATTATTATTCAGACACAACAATTTCGTGTCAATTCTACTTCTTTTACATTTAATTATGAAGTGTTGTTGTTCTTGTGTCATGGCTTTATTTTGATTTCGTTTTTATGCTGTTACGATAGTTGAAAAAATCTTTTGTATATGAAAAGTTAAATGTAACGGAATGAATATTTGTTCTAGTTTGGTCGTAGAAAAATAATGTGAAACTAGCTCAGAATAATAATATGTTTTAGAGTTCGTTGTTCAATATACTATTAAATTACTAAACTTTTATTGTTTTCAAATAAAATCGATTTTGCATTTTTTCGTTTAGTTTCACACTCACCATCATTCATCCCAACATCGCAATATGGAGAATTTTATCCCTCACCACAACAAGCAGTGCCTGCAAATCCTATCGAAAGACATCCATCGCCTGAACGAGCTTATGAACAATTTGAGCCAATTAAACAAACTGATTCGAATAGTGCTCCAGCTCTGTTTTCATCTTCACCACCTCCAGAAGAAACAACTGGGACAAGTGAATTTAGTGGTTTGGTTAGCTACTTCAGTTCACAACAGGACGATTTAGACACATAACAATATTAAAATAAATTTGTTATAATTATTTATTTTAAAAATGGTATGTAAAATGTGTTGACGACGACATGTATATACTTAAACAAAACAAGTACCAATAGTGTAATCTTTATTTTGAAGTTTTTAATATTATTATTTACATAAATCAATATTTAGATAAATAATTTTTGTGTATAAAACATATTGAGTTTCATCGTAAAGTTTATTTTTTATTAAAACTCAATTAAAACTAAATCTTGAAAAGTGTTACTAATAATAAATAATGGTAATAGTATCTTCGTACTACACAATTACAAAAATAAATTAAAGTTATGAACACACTAAATTAAAACAGAAGAGTAGATAATTTTTTTTTATTATGTACAAGAATATTGTATATAGGATGTAAATTTAGGAAGAACAAAATCAAATTTAATCAAACAAAAGGAATATTATGTAATGTTTATATAGACAATTTTTTTTTATAAATATATCTGATAAAATAATATTTAGAACACAATAATTTCATACAATTACAAAAAAAAGGAGTAATGTAAGGATAAACTATTTTTTATATAACTAAAAATTTATTACAATATCAACCGCAAATTATGTCTGGCATATTTATTTTACTTTATTTTATTTGTTTTAAGAAGAAATATATTTTAAATAATTTAAATTTTATTTATTTTATTTTATCGTTTTTTTTATATTTGGGAATTTTATAATTTTTTATTAGACAACATTTTACAAATAAGAATTAGGTTTTTCCTAACTACTTCTCTCAACCTTGTTTAACTAAAATTAACGTTTTTATTTCAAACGAATTTTCTTAACGAAAAATGTTTTCGAAGAGATGAAATATAAATTGCAATAATTATAATGGTTGTAATTTATTCAAATTAGAATGAACAATTATAAATTTTTATACGCCAAATGAACGTAAATCAAATTTTCAAAAAATTTAAACTAACATATTGAAAATTATTTTTAGTTCAAATTAATCATTTTTAAATATACTTTATTGTTTAAAATTATTATATTATGATTTCTGCAAAACAAACAAATATAATATTTATTGGGTTGTAACATATACATGTCAAATCGCAACAGTTATTTATTATACGTTGGGCTATTAAACAGTGGGTGGTAATTTTGCAACAAAAAACTTAACATGTTTAGTCAAGGAGTAGTTAAAATAATTTTAAGCTATTTAAAAATTAATTTCAGAATTATTTCAGATACTTTGGATCACATATGTATTTTGAAAACCTATTTAATATAAGTGACCAGCAACAAATCGGGAAGCTAGCAAAACATATTCTCCTCTATTAGTCTGCAAAAAACCATTGCCATATGCAAAAAAATGGATTAGCGTATTTGATTAAATTTTTTTATATGGATAAAATGGGATATAAAACATATTTCAAGATGGCGTTAAATATTTTTTATTTTTGTTTTATATTGAGTTGTTTTTTATTGAGTTTCAAAATGGCGCCATCAATTCACGATTTTTTCTTTGCTAAAAAAACAAGCAGACAATATCGGTGGTTACAATATCGGGAGTTTGGTATAGCCTAAATTAGTTTATTTAGCTTACTCTATTTCTACTTTCTACTTTCTACAATTATTTCGGGTTATTTGAGTTCAAACTTAAATAAAATTCAAGCTTACAAATGAACTTTACTCGCGCAACCTACTGTTTTGATATAATCATACCTACATTTAATTCATTGTTTTGTACTAACAGTATCTCGTCATATCCTGAAAGTTCCTTCATTATATCGTTTCGCTCTAGCTTACTATCGAAAATGTCTAGATGCCTTTCAATTTCTAATTTCACACTTTCAGTTCCAACTATACCAGTCTGATCTAAACCCTCTCGTTTGAAACTACCTGGATTGGAATTATCCTCCTATACGAATAATTAATCTTTTAATTCTTGGCCACTTTCGATTGTTTTCATAGTCTCTTTCGATAATGAATCGTGACCTAATAATAGCATTGACATTGGTTGTTTTAAAATACACACGGCGCTTCCCGAGTCAATCAACACATCCACCTCAATTGATTGATCTTCAATTGCTACTTCAACCAATATTCGTCCTTCTTGATTTAACTTGGTTTTGTGGTTTTACCTAGCACTGGTCCAAAATAAGAACACTTTTATTGATATTTCTCTCCTTACACCATTCTTTTGTATGTTTCTTCTTTCAATTCTTTTAAACTTTTTACTATCTGCGTACTTAGCGATAGGTTAAAGTTATAATCATTTATTCCAAATATAATATACCTGACAATTCAACTAACTAAATAAAGTTTCGATAATGTCCAATAAAAACGCTTCATTTACAATTTTTTAACAAATCAAAACGAATTATATCGATAATTTTTTTTTGATGTCAGAAATTTTATTTTTCATTCATACAAACTATGATATTTAAACAGTAGGCTTTGTTTTAACTGTCGGCAATTCTTCTTGTCGTCGATAATTTTGCTTTGTCGTTATGAGAATTCTTTGTTGTCATTTTTTGTTCTAACAAAATGAAATATAATTTCATCTTAGTAGGCGCATAAATTTGTAATTTATTTTTGACAAATAAACAAACATGCAAATATTTATGAATGAAAACGGACATTTTTATTATTTGCATTTTTACATAATTTTGTATTATTAAATAATTTGTAGAAAAATTTTATTTAGAAACTAATAATTATCTTTTAAACAAAATTATAATTAAAAAAAATTATCTCATTAAATACCACTCTTCATTGAAATTTTTGTCTAAAATTTTTCAATCTTACTCATTAAATTATTTTTAAGCAACACTGCTCAATCAAACCACTACTTAAACCACTCGTCCTTCGGACTCGTGGTTTATTGTGCGCTTTGATTCGCAGTGTTGCTAAATAATTTAATTCGTAAAATCAAAAAATTTTCGAAAAAATTTCAATGACTCGTGGTATTACAACCGATTATTTTTCTCTGGTGGAAAGGAACAGCGAATTATAGTGACTATTTTCGGCCTACTTAATATATTAATTTAAAACTAGAGATATTGAGATAATTTTTTTTTCTTAATGAGATAATTTTTTTTTATTTATAATTTTGTTTAAAATATAATTATTAGTTTCTAAATAAAATTTTTTCTACAAATTATTCAATAATACAAAATTATGTAAAATGCAATTTGCAAGTAATAAAAATGTCCGTTTTCATTCATAAATGATTGCATGTTTATGTTTATTTGTCAAAAATAAATTACAAATTTATAACATTTATGCGACTAAGATGAAATAATATTTAATTTTGTCAGAACAAAAAATGACAACAAAGGATTATGTTGTATGAAATAATGTTACTATATATTTCTGCTCGTTAAATTGTCTGCTAAATACAACTCGTCGCCAAATTATTAGTCGATTATTTTTTAACATTACCACTCATGTCATTCGAGGTTAAAAATTTCCTCAAACGACATTCGTAATAATGATTATGAAACATAATCGACTATTATTTGACGACTCGTGATATTATATATGATTATAGAATCTTCTTCTATTCGATTTTTTGCTATCGCCTTCATTTCGTAGAAGTAGTCCAACATAGTTTGCGTCCGTTTTCTTAACATTTTACTCATCATATAACTCAGCTTGAGTTACGTGGGATTTAAAATCCGCTTTCAGTCTTTCAACAAATGATTGCCAACTTACATCCGATTTAATGGAACTGTCGTACCACTTACTTGCGTACCCCTTTTGGAGCTATGCTCCAGGAGACGAGTTGTCAAGGCGATGTTGAGTTGAGTGAATCAGGATGTTGTATTTGTTGAGGAAGAGAGGTTGTTTGTTGAGGAAGAGGTGGAGATGCTTTTGCTAGTAGAGTTTAGCTGTACTGTATCCAGTTTCAGTTCATTAAAAGTCTCCACCAATACAACTATCATACAACTGATTATTATCTACATAAGTTCCTTTGAATTGCAACAGCGACGATTCTTGTAATGATTTTAATTTATTATAACCTAAATCCAAATATGCTACACTATTGCGATAAAAATTCGATATTCTCTGGTAGAACTGTGAATGTTAATGAATAAACTAATCTTTTTGTTCGTTTTCAATATAAGCACGTTTTTTCCATTCGATTGTAAATATTGAATAAAGACATAAATTGAACGTAGGTTGGTAGTGTTCCATGTATAAACTTGTATATACCTTAAATTACATTCGCCTTAACATAGATATAACATAAACTATTACATGAAATTTTATATATGTTTTTCAATTTTACAATACTTTTATTTGTGTACAATTAATCAAGCTTAATTAATTTTCAGAACGTGGTAACATTACCAACTTTTCTATATCTTTTAACAGGATTGGTTTCGTTTTAAATTGTGTATTCAATTTAGTAGAATTACCTATTGACATTAAATTAAATTAAATTTGTCGTCACAATCGGGAGGGTGATTGTTTCGTCGTAGATGAGACGATATATAACATTATTGTGCTACAGCGCGAAGGACACGAGTAAGGGTACGTGTGGTTCTGCCTGCTCGCGTAATTGTAGATGCAAGCTGGAATATCTGTTGTGGAATGGGTTCAAATCTAACCCTTTTAGCTGATACAGTTGCCTTAGCGTCTACTGCTGCTGCAATATACTCGGCTTCTGTTGTCGATGTAGCCACAATATATTGTTTCCTGGAGCACCATGCAATAGGACCACCACCATAAAATGTTATGTAACCAGTTGTGCTTCAACGAGTCTCTATATCACCAGCGAAATCCGAATTACAATACGCTTCAATTGTATCAATATTGCTTGTTTTAGTGTATGCTATACAGTATACCTTTTGATATCGCGCCCTTAAAAAATCATAATATGTGTTTGACATCGGTTACATTTTGTAGTTTTGGATATTCCATGTTCCTGCTACAATAGTTCACTGAAAATGGCATTTTGAGAGCGGTTATTGTTGACAGATATAGCAGACTGCCTATTGTTTCTCTGTATGGAAATTCCTCGGTTACAACGCCCAAACACATTTTCAAGTCAACATCGTCATCAAACCACGATTCTTTAAGAAATCAGTAAAACGTTGATTTCATTGCAGTGGCGCTTGTTTTAAACCATATAGCCATTTGTTGAGTTTACAAAGCATGTTCTTATCAAATCCTTCAGGAGGGTACATAAAGATATCATTTAATTCGCCATTTAAGAATGGTGTTTTCACATCAAATTTTACTAATTTATCTCCACGATTGTTTGCAATGGCTAAGATTGTACGTAAGGCACTTGTGGTAATTACTGGACTAAATATTTCTTCAAAATTCACACCATATTCTTGTTCACATCCGCGTATAACCAACCTGGGCAACCCGATGTATCTACCATCGTCTTTAATTTTGAAGATCCACTTACTTGTTAAAATTCTAGCGCCATTCGTTCCAGTTTGGTCAACACACGTCCATGTTTGACTGTGTTTAAGCGACGGTATTTCTTTATTAATGGGTGCTTGCCATTTTTCCTTGCCAGGATCTCTGACAGTTTCTTGATACGTGAGTAAAACTATAATCTGTCAGAAAACTATCTAATACAACACCTATATAGTATCTTTTCTTCAGCTCTTAATTGCATTTTTAACCGTTTTAATTGCGTTTTTCGCAGCCGCACTTGTCGCCGGATAACCTGGAGTAGTGAACGAATGTTTAATTCCATTTGATTTTAAAAATTTATTAGTTTCTGCTGCCACAAATTGCGTACCGTTATCTGAGACAACTCTTCTGTAATCCGAAACGTGAAAAAATTTACGTAAAAATTTTACCTCAAAAGATGTTGGATGATTCGTATAGAACGCTTCTATCCTTCTTAGATAACTCGGCAGCTCTTGTTTGTCGATTATACTGCGCACATGGTAGAAGGATGTTTTGAATTTCCTTATAGGAGAATTCGACAAAGCTATATTTATAGTAAATTGGTAATTTAGCCACATTTCTTCTGTGCTGGAGCAAATCAAACTGGTCCGTTAGTTTGGTATTACCAATCAACCGTATTGCTTTTCTCTGTACAGAGTCTAGACATTTTATTGTTGACTGATAAGCACCTCCCCAAACATGACAGCAGTATTCCATACATGAACGAATAAAGGACTTGAAGATTAGCAAAATTTGATCAGGATTGAAATACTTTTTACATCAACTCAAGAATCCTAATTTTGAATACACATCAACCACTATAAGAAAATTTAATCCTGCAATAGGTCCTGCAAAATCCATGTGAATCCTCTCAAAAGGTTTTTCTGGCTTTTGCCAATATATTACAAGAGCTTTAGGTGGATTGGGTAACACAGGCTTCACAGCTTTTAATCAAATTCTCAATATCTGCATCAATTTTAGGCCACCAAACATAAGAACGCAAAATTGATTTTGTTTTAACTATACCCAAATGATTTTCATGAATTTGATTCATAATGTGCGTGCGTACTGACTTAGGTATTATGCCGCGGTATCCTTACATTACAATCCTGTTCTCCATGTTGATTTCGGATCGTTAACATGCCTCAACGTATAATTAAACGCGCTTAGATGATACGCCCAACGTTGTAACCGACTTGCTGACATTACCGGAACGCCCTTCTTATCGCCGAAAATTGCTAACAGTGGTTTGTGATCCGTAACACGTTCAAAATTTCGTCCTATTAGATATTGAAAACATTTTTCTTGTTGCGTAGACTATAGCCAGCGCTTCTTTTTCAATCACTCCGTAATTACGTTCCGTTTCTGATAAAACTCATGAAATAAATTCAATTGGACGCTCAGTGCCGTCGGAAAAATTTATGTGACAGTACCGCACCTATTCCCACGTTTGAGGCATCACACGTTAAAACTATGGGTAAATCTGGATTGAAATGTAGTAGTACGTGATCTGCCGTTAGATCGTTTTTCATATTTTCGAGTGCTTTATTAGCTTCATCTGTCCTCATAAACTCTTTATCAGTTTTAAGTAACTTATAGATTGGATCCATTTTAGTGGCCAAGTTTCTTATAGCGTTTCCAAAAAAATTTGCTAGACCACAAAATGATCTTACATCTGTAATTGAATTTGGCTGTGGAAAATTTGAAATTGATTCATTCTTGTTTACTTTGAATAAACCCGTTGCATTCACGTTGTGACCCAAATAATTAATTTCGGTTTATGCAAACACACATTTTTCTTTATTTAATCTAAGATTAGCACTTCGCAATTTTTCTAATACGTTTTTTAACCTTGCATTGTGTGTTTTTTGAATGTGGACCTGAAATGACTATGTCATCCAAAAAATAAGCTACACCTGGTTAATCACCTAAAACTTTGAAAAACACCTGTGGTCGGTTTTACACCGAATGGCAAACGATTCATCGTTAAATTGCCTATATGAGTACTACAGGTAGCCAACTTTTTTGACGCATCGTCCAATTCTAGCTGATTTATACGCTTTAGCAAGATCTAATTTTGAAACATATTTTCCGTTTCTTAACTTTATTAAAAGATCTGAAATTCGTGGTAATGGAATATTAGTATCTTTAAGATATTTATTTAACGTAACTTTATAATCAGCACATATCCGAATTTCTCCGTTCTCTTTTAAGGAACCTAGCGTGCTTTACTATAAATCGGTTTAGGAACTGGGTGCTCCAACTCAAGTTTCATCTTTACGTCGTTTAATTTACCAAAATTTGTTTTAAAAAGATCTGAATAATGATCAACCAAATTTTCAATATCATTTTCGTGAGTTTTAATATTGTTTCTATTAATTTTAGTTATATTGAACTCATTAAAAAAAATCTCTACTATTATTAAATCTCATCTATTATTAAAAACTTAAATTCCTTTTTAATATTATTATGATTAATATTGCATAGTAATGATCCTTTTACCGTTAATCTATTCCCACCGTATCCGTATACCGTCGTATTATCGTAGTGTAATTTTGCATAACTTAAATGATTTTTAAACATCTAGTAAGGAATAGCAGAAATCACTGCCCCAAAATCAATTTGAAATCTAATTTTTTTTCGTAAATTCATAACTTTAAATCAATTTGGTTTGTTAATATTATTCCTAAAAATCGCGTAAAGAGAATTAATACAAAAATCATTACTATCACTATTATTTTCCTTAATATTACGTTTTTCATTTTACCTACAACTCACATATGACACCCTCCTTGATCTGCACATTGATGCCAGATGTCCAATCTTCTTACAGTTGTTGCACTGGACATTTTTATATTTGCATTGCTGATCACTGTGATTTTTGAAACCGAATCTGCGGTTGTGAATGAATCGTCGTGTTTATCGTTTTTTTTTTGTAACTTTCGTTTGCCTTATTTTGTTGACTGTTGTTCTTCTTATCATATAATGATGATTTATAATCTTGTTGCACTGTCTTGTATTTTGATTCCACAACGTTAAGGTTGAAATCATTTTTAACCTCCAGTCGTTTTTCATATTTTTTTGCTAATGTTAAAGCTTTACGATGATTCCATAGTCTCGGAGGTTACAATTCATACACTTCAGTATCAGATATAAAGTCATCATCACTTGAAAAAATTAAAAGTTAACATTTAGACAAAATCTGCTTAGTATTATTATACATAAAAAAAAATTAAATCGATCGCTCAAGACATATTGGATTTAAATGTCATAATGTTGCTGTCACGGAGGTTACACGTACTTTTTGACAATTTATGCTTCTCCAACAATATTACACAAATTTTGCGAATTGGCGTGCTCTAAATTGTTGATTTTTTGTTTCTTAATTATTGATTGAGTTGCAGAATATTTTCCCGTTTCATTCGAAAGATTGACCTGTTAGTTCTTTTTTAATTAATTGATTTGTGTGTCACGGAGGTTACATTACGAATTTTCGCTATTTATTCGATGAAAAATGTATATAGAAATGGCCAATATTGTACAATAATAAAAAGTCTTCTTATAAATGTTCGATACCTACGTTTGTAAAGATCTAAAAAATGGTGATATTTATTGAAAGAAGAATCTGTTCATTGAGTCGTTTTATTAATTTCAGTTTAAAAATAATACGAGTAAGAAATAATAAGCATGAAAAAATATAAATAAATGAAAAAATAAAATCTTTAATTCATATTACAGCATTAAAGTAATAATTATATTTCAGTCACAGTTGCGTTTTTGGTATACTTCATTTCAGTTTAACAATAATATAATCAATATGAGTAAGAAATAATAAATAAGAAAAACTAATAAATACAACTAAATGAAAAAATTATATCTTAAATTCACATTACAATATTTAAATATTAATTATATTTCATATTCAGACTCAGTTGCATTTTTTATATACTTGTATTTGCCTGCCTTCAGCTTTAGATGTTAGAGCCATAAGCATCGTATCACTGTTTGAGACTCGAAAATGGTGGCATGAACGAATCACTTTTATGCTGTTAATGTTTTTCCATCGATGGTCTAGAAATTCCTTATAACTTTCAATTTGTGTTATGGAAGCATATAAAACTGTAATGCCACCGATGTTGCTGGACCCATATCCAAAAAATTCTTCTGCTGATGAAATAATCACTCGTCGAGATTTAACAGCATTCCACACAGCTCGTTTCATCGTCGCACCTATGCCATCTACAGCCCCTTTCCCATGGGAAGTAGCAAAAAAAGTCCAGTCTGCTGAAACGCCAAAATCGGATTGCATATGAACTAAGTTTGTCAGGGTAAATCGATTTTTAAACTGACCAGAGCACCCATCCGAATATATTTTTAATTTTTTTACTGATGGGAACTCACTTTTTAAATTCTCCACAATTGCTTTTAAATAAACCCATACGGAATATTTGTCGTGGTTCAAATTATCGCTAATTATTGCGTATGACTGTTTAATTCCGTGTTGCAACCAGGCACATCCAGTGAATATTGTGACTGATTTATTATTCCAATGTGTACTCTGCACTTCATCTTGAGCCACGAGGGAATAATTTTCGGCAAAGTCGATTTGCAGTACAGCAATATCATCTGTAATACCAGTTTTGGCCTGTTCAAAATCAATCGCTTGCACAGATATCACAAAACAATGCATTCTAAATGAATGCAATCGATTCTGCATTTCCATGGCTAGGTCTTCTATGTTTCCTTGAAATCCAATGATTTTCAATTCTCCATCAGTTTTCTTCCATTGTTTCCATTCTAAATATTTATTTGAATTTATTTCAATGGAGAGAAGATCTTGGATTTCATTAGATTTACATTTATTGCATATTCCTCCCATGCAAAATTTATTGTTGATGTCGCAACACAATTCATTAAATAAATACTTGTGGATTTTTGGAAAAACATCAATAGATTTCATCACAACCATAAGAAATTGATAATTTGCGTGGTGCTAGCAAACACAAACGTTGTGAGGTGTAGCCGACATTGGCAGTACGTGATCGGGGCGCAATTCAAAAAAATTTGATTTCCCGATCTTAATATGTACCCGGATATTCCAATTCGAAAATTTCGAAGGCTTCAGCAACATTCATTATCATAAATCTTTTTGCACATGCTCACGAATTTGTGTCGTTGGGTTTTTTAATGATTTGAAATCATTTTTGCCAGCAGTTAATCGACTTATTGTATCATTCATGAAGAAGTCAACCACTTGCTTGTAGCTTTTCTTCATTTCTTTAAAGGTTGGTTTATCTGACAAATATTTTTTGTTTAGAGCACGAAGAACTGAATTCCGTTTAGATGGGCTTTGAGGAAGGTGTTTTTCTACACGCGCTATTGCTTTTCCCAATGTTTGTTTACATTTATACCCTGATCCTGATGTAATCGATGAACATGAAGTATCCAATTCAGCTTTTTTATTTTGTTTCCTGTATATGCTTGCATCTTTAAACGTAATTTTTGTTTGTTTCATCCGTTGATTTGATTGTTGCGGCTCTCTTCTTTGCGCGATCTCGGTCTTTTTGCTTGTGCTGCTCCCATTTTTCAGGGTCTACTTTCAATTGCTCTATATAGGCTTTCTGGCGATTCTTCGACATGATCTAATTAAATAAGATCAAAACATTCATAAATAATAGATAGTATTTATTTTTATTTACGTTTTATGTCATGGAAGTTACCATAAGAAAGTGTAACCTCCGTGACAATTTTTTTTGAACTAATTTTAAAATAAAGATAATTTTTTTGTAATTAATTGATATAATACATTTCATTCTTTACTTCTTATAAAAAACAAAACAAAATTTGTTCCTATTTTAAATCTAGAATAAACTTTTCAATATTTTGTGTCGCGGAGGTTACACCAATACTAGAAACCCAATTGAGCATAAAAAAAGTAATTTTACTTACCTTGAATCGTCGGGTTTTATATGAAATTTCTTTAAACAAAGTCCAAACTATATTTTCACTGTTCACAAATAATTGTTGCACCACCAATCTGTTTCTACCGAAACATCAAATACGACTAATAAATGTACAAGAATGCATCTTATATTTTGCGTTTGGCGAAATCATGACATAACATGTCTTAAACTTAATATTACGTAAGAATGTGTTTTAATTCTTTAAATATACTTCACATTATTAACATTTGGTTGCATTACATCGTTCTTATCTGTGGAATATTTTAAATTGACCTTATGGTGGGCTTTTTCGTAGAATCATCCTTTAGCAATTGTTAATTCTGCTTCGTCACACAATTTTTCAATCGTTGCCCCACTCATATTTATTACGAACTTATCTAAAATCATTTCTTATAACCTGGTTTCAAATTCACAACCGCTAGCTAATGTTCTCAAACGTATAACAAATTCTTGACATGACTCCAGTTTTTTTGTTGTTTCGTAAAAATGTCTATGTTCCAAATAGGTGATTTTGGCGATGATAATTGTTTCGTCAAATATTTTTATTTTTTCATACTGAACTTCATCATCAGGGTTTTCTGGATTGCAAAGACCCATTAACATGCCATATGTTCTTTCACTTAGACAATTAGTAACATGGCCCTTTTCTGTTCTGGTCTCATAACCATTTGTAGAAAATGTTGCTCCAGCCTTCCTTTATACACCAGCCAATCGTTGCTTTCATAATCGAACTGGGATATGCTACAAATTTGCTAAGAGTTTGAGTTACCCATGACTATGGTGGATTCCGACGGTTGAATGTCGTTCGGCATTATTGCTTCAATTCAAATAACAATATTTGTGGTTATAAATAATCACATTTTTTATTTATTTAATCAAATTTTTGTTTTCTTTCATATTCTTTTATTTACAAAAATCTCGTGCATCCTCGTCGCCAATGTGATATTCTTGGTTCTTTATATTAAAAAGAAAACACTGAATTATTTATTTATTATATATTTACGTTTTAATTCGTTGATTGAACAGAGTTTAATCTTTACATGTGTCTTACATTAGACGAATTATAAGAGAAGTCATATTCTTTTTATGTTTTGACAAATCTTCAAAATAGGAAAGAGATGTGTATATCTATTGCCATCATTTCATTTCAAACAGAGGAAATTTTATTCTTTGGTGCGTTACACCTAATACAAAAGTTATGGGCAATTTTTAGTAATATTTTACACTTTGGTCATCCCATTTTGACATTTTAATTCCTCGGGACATCTTTAAATTTCCCATCTCTAAATGTAATGTTATATAAAATAAAAACAGGCAAACTTATATTTTGTTATAAAACAAATATGTATACACTTTATTCAATCAAATGGAAGCTCTACAATACAATATACATTTAATTTTTATAATAAATTTTAGCTGACAACGCATAAAATTGTTACCACATTAAAATGGACGCGTTCGGTAATTTATTTCAACACTTTTCCTTAACAATTTTCTCCGAGATTGAATTCATTACAAAATGTTTTAATTTTATTTCCATTTACGAATTTCGTTAAAGTGTCTGCAATTTGTTGATCGCTTGCAATATGTTGAATGACTAATGGTCCAAATACATGTGCAGAAAGTCTGCACGCAGTGCTGCATGCATATCTGCATCTAAAATAGATGTGCAGAATTTTTATATATTTGACGTGCAGCATTTTCGAAAAAATGTTCGTGTTCTTACGTATTATGAAGTAGTTATTAATGAAAGTTGTCCCAATTTAAAGAAAACTATCTTTTTAATTAAAAGATAGAAGAAAATAATTGAATCGTTGCCTGTAAAAACTTTTATGTCTAAATTAAAATTTAAGTTCAAATTACATATACCACTGTTTCCGATAATCCTTTCCAAAAATTTAGTTATTTACAATAAATATACGAAAAGATATAAATAAATAAATAAATAAAATAAATAAATAATATTAGTTTTAATTATTTTATAATTGGGATTATTTAGAATATTTGAATATCTTTATAAACAAATAATCATTACAAAAATAATTTCATTTTCAAAAAAATATCATTCATTTTTATTTGAGTTATAAAAAAAATAATTCATTTTCAAACAAAATGTCAAAATCATCCATTTTTATCTGAGTTTTCAAGTAGTTTTTGTTTTTTTTTATTGTGGTAGTACTGCCTCTGTGCAGCGAAATTAGAATTAGAGATATCTTGCAGAATTTTTCTGCATGCAGAATTTACATGTAATTGCTCTCATATAACAACACATGTTCTAATTTCGCTGCATGCAGAATTCTGCACATGTATTTGGACCATAAAACATTTTGTTTAACCATGTCTTTTATAAAATTCTTTTTAACGTCTACGTGTTTCAATCTCTTAAAGTCTGCTTTTTCAGTCACTTTGATACAAGACTGATTGTCTTCGAAACAGTTTATCAGTAGTTTTTTATAACCAAAATCTTCCATTAGACCGAGTATCCATTTTCCTTCTGCTGCCGCAGAAGCTAATGCTATGTATTCCGCTACAGTAGAACTTATAGCTACGCTCGCTTGTTTTCTGGTACTACACGATACTATGTTACCAAATATTTTTAAAAGATAACCAGTTGTTGATTTCCTGTCTATTTGATCACTCTCCCAGCTCTGATCAACAAAACACATTATGATATTATTTACGTCATTAGTTTTAGAATAATTTAGTGAATTATCAATTGTTCCTTTTACGTATCGTAACACTCTCTTCAAACCATTCCATAAATTATTTGTAATTACTTTATCTTGATAACGACTTCAATAATTAACTGCATTTAAATCAGGACGAGTTGCCATTACCGCATACATTAAATAGCCAATCAGTTCACGATATACCATATCTTTTCTTTCCATTTCTGCATCTTCAAATACTTGTAATTCAAACTTAAGATCACAAGGTGACTTCGATGGATTACAAATTTCTTTATTAAATTTCTTTAATATTTTATTCAAATATGTTATTTTATTTTTGATGATTAAAAAACGTCTTAAACACTTTAAAAACTTTTTTTTTTATTTTTTCCTAATATTTTCTGTTTCTAAGAAACCTTCTTCGGGGAATAAGATTTTTATTACAAACTAAAAAACAATATTAACGTTGATTATATACCTAAACCTAACTAACTAATACATACAAACTAATTAACACTAATGACAATTACATGTAGGAAAACCCCAAAAAATACAAAGAACTTAATTAGTGACAAAGTTAAATAAAATTATTGAAGGAGGTAACTTAAAAAAAATTTTTTTTGTTTGTGGGTTGCGCGTATTTTTTGATATTGAATAAGAGGCTGGAAGCTGGACCTTTTTCATTGTTTAATAGCTCATCCTGATTTTCTTGATTGATATAATATGACTCTATTATTTATAATTTTCTATTATCTCTAATTGGTTGAATTAATTTTAAACTATTGCTGTTAATGGTGTGGTTTGTGTCAAATATATGTTTTGCTACCGCTGATTTGTCGTAATTGGCTTTTATGTTTGTGTGTTCCTTAAACCTGCTGCTGATTTTTCGTTTTGAAGAGCCGATGAACTTTTTATTGCATGTTTGACAATCTATTTGATATACTCCGTTTTGGTTGTGTTTTGGGATTTTATCTTTGTTGTTTGTTAAATATGAAGAAAGTTTTCTCTCTGCTACCTCTATTGACTCAATGTGAAAACGTTTGTATACATTTTTAGGGTAGCGAAAATCCGAAATTCGACGTCCACGCCGTGCTGCCTGGGTAATGCTGACAGAATTAGGTTGGTGTATCGGAGACAAGAGTAAGAGTAAGAACTGCTTAGCCAATGATGGTACATCACGGCGAATTGGCGCCTTAAAACCAATGCGACTCAAGCGTCTGTTCTCCATGTTAGGGGCGGCTTGAAGCGGGCGTCTGTCTTGGATCAAGCGGCTCGCTATATAAATGTGTAAAAAGGTTGTTTCTGGTAACATTAACATGCAGAACGGACCCATTCACGACAATTTGGGTTGGGCCTAAGGTTAACAACTTTACCCCGGAAAAAATTATTTGTTAAATTTGGAATTTGGAAAAGAATATCAGACTCCGACAAAAACAGAATTTTACCTGGACGTGAAAAAGGACCAGACTACCGAATCGGAACGTGCGCAGCCTGAGCGCTCCTGATGCTCTTATAAGTCTAGAAACAGAGGCTGAGAGGTATGGGATGGATATCATAGCTCTGCAAATTAGATAGCCAATAATAGGAAAACAAGATTTGGATAGTCACTCTCTATACTGTAGTGGTCATCGTTCTCGGAGAGAATTTGGAACTGGCTTTCTTGTTGGTGCACGCATACAAGAAGCCGTGATGAAATTCATCCCGGTCAGTGAGAGGATTTGCTACCTACGTGTACGTGGTACATGTAACAATATTTCTCTTATTGCCGTGCATGCACCTACTGACGCTAAAACCGTCGACGAGAAGGATACTTTCTACATAGAACTGGAAGAGTTCTTGGTGACTTTAATGGGCAGGTTGAAAGAGATATCTCTTATGGAAATGTGGTGGGCCCCAACAGCCTGCATTTGAATTCGAATGATAATGGTGAGAGAAGGACTGAGTTTGCATTATCAAATAATTTGAGAATTGCCAGCACTTTCCGCATCGATCGATTCATAAACAGACTTGGGTTTCACCGAATGGAAACACTCGAAATCAAATTGATCACGTTCTAGTTACAGCACGTTTCTTCTCGAGTATTTTGGATGTACGATCCTTTAGAGGTGCATACATTGGAAGTGATCACTTTCTTGTATGTGCTAAAATAAGGTTCCACTTCCCAAATCCAAGCATTCCGAAATTCAATAAACGGACACGTTTTAACATCTCATCACTATAGAATGCTGAAACAGAAGAGAGATATCAAATCCATATTGCCGAAACATTGGAGAAATCAGAAACCATTAATGGAGACGTCGATAAGTCATGGTATTTGCTCAAAGATGCTGTTTTAAGCGCTGCTGACGGGAAACTTGGACCACCACAAAACCACTCCCAGAAGCCATGGATGGATCAAGCATGTCTTGACGCTATTCAATACAAAAGAGATTGCTATCTGAAGTGTCTACAAGGACGCAACACCAGGTCCACGAAGGAGAACTATAAACTGGCAAGACAAGCCGTTACAAAGCTATGTAGACGAACGAAGCGAGAATGGTGGAAGAGAAAGTGTGAGGAGATTGAAAGCTTCAATAAGGAACATCAATCGCGTAACTTCTTTCAACAGGTTAAAACCTTAGAGAAGGGCCCTCAAACTAGATCGACTGCTATTCAAAACGAAGATAGGGAGCTACAAGTAAACCTTAAAAGTATTTTAGATACTTGGGCCGCTTATTTTGAAAATCTTCTCAACTTAAGAGACCAGCAACAAGTCGGACGACGAGCAAAGCTAATTCGTGCGTCAAAGGTACATGTAGACGAACCAACCAAAGAGGAACTCGAAGCGGCGCTGTCAAAATTAAAACGCAATAAAGCACCTGGTATCGACGATATAACATCCGAAATGATTGTACATGGTATTGAAACTCTATCCTTAAGATTGTTTGAGCTTTTTCAAATGATCTGGAGGACTGAAACCTTGCCACAGGACTGCCATACCATACCACAGGACTGACATGCTGATACCAATCCATAAAAAAGGTAATCGCCTACAATGTGCAAACTACAGAGGAATCGCTCTACTCTGCACAGCATATAAGATCTTTTCCTACATTTTGCTATCAAAATCAATCCTTTTGCTGAACAACTGTTTGGAGAATATCAGTGTGGTTTCCGGCGGGGTCGAGGTACCACCGATGCACTTTTATCGATAAGGATGATTTTGGAAAAGTGCCGAGAGTTCAAAATACCTGTGCACCAAATCTTCATTGATTTTAGGCAGGCCTACGACTCTCTCGAACGAGAGACTCTATGGTCTGCTCTGGTGTCAATGGGAATCCCTGGTAAACTGGTATCACTTTGAAAAATGACAGTACAGAACTCTCAATGCTGTGTACGAGTAGAGAACGAAATATCAAAGTTTTTTAAAGTCGACTCCGGCTTAAGACAAGGTGATGCTATCTCTCCCATACTTTTTAATTTAGCCTTGGAATATGTGTGCCGTCAAAAGAAACTACCGACTAACAACAATATCTTGTCAATAAACCCAATACAGATGATCGCATACGCTGATTATGTTGTCATCCTTGGCCGAAGTATTTAGTCACTTGGCCGAAGTATTACATCTGCTGTATTTTGATTTGTTTTTCTTTAGATTTATTAATATCATTAACATTTTTATTCTCATCAAATATGACATCTGAACTAATTTCAATTTTCTGTTTTTTGAGATTCCATAAACGGTAGCCATTATCAGTATAACCAATCATTATACAAATTTCATTTTTTTCATTTAGTTTTTTTCGTAGTTGTTCTGGTATAAATTTATATGCAATACAACCAAAAACTTATAATTTATTCAAATTAACTTCTTTGTGGTAAAATAGATTAGCAGGAATTTTATTTATTAAACTTTCAGTAGGAATTCTATTTATAATATAAACTGCTGATAATGCAGCTTCTCCCCACATATTTTTTTCTAATTTTGAGTCAAGTAGCATTGCTCGTGTTTTTTCAAATAATGTTCTATTATAACGTTCTGCTACTCCGTTCAATTCGGGTGTATATGGAGTTGTATATTGTATTTTAATACCTTTCTTATTACAAAAACTTTAAAATTCTGACAAACAATATTCGCCTCTATTATCACATCTTAATGTTGATATTTGTTGATTAAAATGATTTGTCATTAAAGCATCATATTGTTGAAAATATATATAAAATTCTGATTTGCTTTCCAGTAAATAAACAATACAAAAATGAGTATAGTCATCGATGAATGTTAATACGTATATCGTCGCCTTAATAATGAAATAACGTATGCCATATATACGTTGTTATTATATAATGGGTGCGCTGCATTCCCCATAAGGATGTCTATAAAGTGGCATTTTAACATTTTCCAATTTTTTTATAACTGGGGGTGAAAATTAATATATTGTTAATTAACGTACATGCAAATTTGAATTTGGTTAAATATTGAAACAGCGTAAATGCATGTACGATATTTCAATTCCTACAGAATAAAAACTTGGGTAAAATCAGTGTCGTATACTTAACATACATTACGATCGCCACACGAAATGGTAAATCTAAAATATTGTATAAGCATCATTCATTACTACATGATATGCCGGTTCATATAAATAAAAAATTGTAAAAATTTTATGCGTTAGTTCAATAATAATTAGTTTTAGACTTAATCGTACTTCCATGCAAAATGAAATAACGTATATGAAATATCGTATATGAAATATGAAATAACGTATAAGGTACCTGATTGACTTTTCACCTCTTTTTAGGTAGAAAAGCCAGCAGGTACCAATGTGAAATTTTAATATACTGTGGAGAAATTAGTCAAGATTAATTGGTAGAAATTTTTTTCCAATATCTTTATTCATTCAGTAGTGCTGCCGAGTTTACGAAAATCAGAAAATCGAGAAATCTTTAAACCCAATTATCTCGAAACTACACTTTTGCGAATACGTTGTTTCATTATTAAAGCGACGATATATTTCTTACTGTTATGTGTTTCCGGAGTAATTTGACCACAAATATCCGAATGTATCAATTGTAAGGGACGATGACTTCTTTGTTTTATTTTTTGTGAGTGCGAGGATTTACACTGTTTACTTTTAATACATATTTCGCATACATTATTTTCTTTAGTGGTATCTGTTAGTTTAGTTTTAATAAATTTATTGCTCACCAGTTTCTGTAAATTAATTAGTCCAATATGACCAAACCTTTAATAATTGAGTTCATTATTTTTTAAAATAAAAGCATTATTTTCATTAAACACATCTTCCAAACCAGCTTGTGTCAGTTTTTGAACCGATAACAGATTATGTCGTTAGTCTGTTATATACAGTACATTCAAAATTTCTCCATTACTTTTTCTATTGTCGTGCATTACAATATCAATTTTACCAATTTCTTCCGCCGTACAGTGTTCATTATTTTTAGCAACTTTAATATTGATGGGTTCTTTTAGTTTCGTACTATTACTAAATAACAATTATCATTTATTAGATGATCAGTTGCACCTGACTCTAAGTAAAAACTTATTATATGTTTATCCTTAGTTTTTGATTCAAAACCTTCTGACATCATAAAAGCAATTTGATCCGATTCATTTTCATTCAAGTTTGCTTGACGATTGAAATTTTTGTTTTTCATTCTGCATTCTGATATCTTATGTCCTACTTTTCAGCAATGATGGCATCTGAATCGAAACTTTTCTTTTCTTTCACACATATTATTTTTAAAAGAGTTCTGTTGATATTTATATTGTTGATTTTGTCTTACAGTAAATGCTGTTGAGTCTGTTTGCTTATCAATATTTATTTTTCTTTTTACTTCTTGATCCAGTAATTTCGATTTCACATATTCTAAAGTAAGTTTATTTCGTTCAATAGTTTCCAATGCTGTAGCTATAGTGTCAAACGACTTTGGTAAGGTTAAAAGTAAATGACACACAATGTCGGTTTCTTCCATATTAGCGCCAACGCTTCTAATTTCTCGAATAATTTCGTCGAACTTAATAAAATGACTGCTTAATTGATCTTGATCACATAATTTCATTGTTAACAATTTTCTGCGCAGATAAAGTTGGTTTGCAATACTTTTTCTTTCAAATTGTGCTGGCCGTCTACAACTGTTCTTGGTCAATCCATATTTCACCTTTGTTTCTGTTACGCGTGATCTGTATCCCTAGGCAAAAACGAGCCTCACCCATGTCTTTCATTTTGAAATTAGACTTTAAAATATCCTTAATTGATAATTTCCAATTTTGATTATTTGAAAAAATTAGAAAATCATCTACATCGGAATCTTCGATTTTATAATAAATACATGGATCTACTTCGGAACGAGTTAATCCAGCTTTGATAAGAATTTGGTCCAACTTATTATTCCACATCCGGCTAGCTTGTTCTAATCCATACAACGATTTTTTTAGAAGACATACTTTTGTACCATGCTGAAAACCTTCTGGCTGAGACATGTAAATTTCCTCTTTTAAATCACCATGGAGGAAGGCAGTGACTGCATGCATCTGATCGATATCAAGATCATGTTTAGCTGCTAATGATATCAGGAATCTCAAAGAACTGAATCGTAGCACTGGAGAATATGTCTCATCGTAGTCGATTCCTGGTCGTTGAGCATATCCGTTAACTAATCTGGCCTTGTAGCGATAAGTTTTACCCTCTGAATCGCGTTTGGTTTTAAACACCCATTTGGCGATTGGCTTTTTCATTGCTGGTAAATCGGTCAATCCCATGTCTTGTTTTCATTTAAAGCTTTAATTTCTTCTTCCAAAAATGCTTATCAGGTCTACTTAACGCCTCATTAACAGCTATTGGATCTCCTGTTACTGAATTACTTGACATACGCATAACGTAATCATCAAAACTAACAGGTTTTGGTATTCTGGAAGATCTTCTAGTAGCTACATCAACATTTTCCAAATTTCCATTTGTTGTCGACGGAACAAATAAAGGATCTGAATTTTGTATACTATCATTATGTTCGTTGTCGCTGCTGTCAGGTGTAACATACGGTGTTACTTCAAGCTCTTATTGTTTGATTCATCAGACTCGATATTCAAATTATTATCGATTAATATTTCGGATGATAAATTAACAACATTCATTGAATCATTAACATCATCTTCCCGACATTCAATGATATCGTTGACTTTATCATCTGGGAATATATAAAAATAATTAAAATTATTGTCATCACAAATTACCCGTTTTACCAAATATAGTTGGTTTTCCAAAAATATGACATCTCGGCTCATTAAAACGTGATTTTTTACAGGATTGTATAATCTGAATCCTTTGACGTTTTCAGAGTAGCCAATAAAAATACATTCTTCGGATTTTGGATCCAACTTCTTTCGTTTGACTTTTGGTATGTGTACCATAGCTTTATATCCGAAGACTCGTAAATTATTAATATCCGGCTCATTTCCAGTCCAAATTTCTTCAGGAGTTTTGTTATTCAGTAAAGCTCGTGTTGGAGAACGATTAATAATATAGAACGCAGTCAATATGGCTTCAGCCCAAAATGGCATCAATAAGCATACATCGAGCCTTTTCAACAAGAGTTCTGTTCATTCTCTCGGCCACTCCATTTTGTTCCGGTGTGTACGGTGTAGTTGTGTGATATTGAATACGCTTCATTACAGACCACAATTCAATATCTGACATTGACTTTGTTAAAAATGCATTTTGATTTTGCATTGGACGATCCAATTTATACATATTACCGACCATACATCCTGTTGCAATCAAATAATTATTTTTATTATAAATTCGGCATCCTTTACTGTCAAATTGAATAGAATTTCCACAACTGATCATTTTACTAACTGATAATAAATTTGCACATAATTCTGGTATGTATAAAACGTCACACATTAACTTTTTCTGTTGATTTATTTCTGACTGTGAATTATTTATTAGTTTATTGGTGTGTACTTCAGTCAAGAGAATTAATTAAACAAATTATTTCGTAATTTTGCCGATGTTTCACCTTCGTATGGAAGATTCCTCAGTGCACTATTTATTGAAAATATACAATTATAAATTTAGAAAATTCTTTTTAAAAATAACAAAAAAAATATTTAACTCTTACATAAAACATTAATTGTTTTTTGTCAATTTGATAAAATTATTTTGATTAAAATTTAACACTACAGCCAGACATATCATCTGTGACAAGATGTTGTAACATCACTTTTGACGATTCTATCGTATTTTACGCTAATCGGTATGCTGTAACACAAAACGACTGTCGATTATCGTATTTACACAGTCGTTTTGTGTTACAGCATACCGATTAGCGTAAAATACGATAGAATCGTCAAAAGTGATGTTACAACATCTTGCCACTGAACTGCATCACAACTCAAATACTAAATTTTTTTACAATTTATTTATTTTTATAAATTATTTTGTCTCTCACTAATTAATTTTAAGATTGTTTTATAGGATTTACTTTTTCAATATAACCTTTTCCTAAAATGTCCAATTCAACTTTTCCTACAGCAACTACATTTAACTTCGTTTTGTTCGCAATAATAACTTCACCATTTTTTGTTTCGGTAACATCTGTGAGCCAATCAAAGTTCATTGTCATATGGGTAAAAGCTCCTGACTCTATAAACCAATCCCTGTTATCAATTGTATTATCAGTAAACGCCGTATATAAAGAATTATGAACATCCTTCTTTGACTTGTTTTTTTCTGGACAATTTTGTTTCGTTATGTTGTTATTTTTTGATGGACAATTGCTAGCTATATGACCGTAATTACTACATCCAAAACAACGCGGACCTTTCCTTTTCGATCTATTTTTAGAAATATAATTATTTTTTCCTATGAAAGCTACTTCATTTGATTCGGTTGTTTTTTTCACATCTTGTAGTAATTTTATTTTTATTGCATCACCCGAGTTTTCCATGGGTGTACCAGAGTTTTCGAGACCCATTATCATATGTTTAAACTCATCAGATAAACAGGCTAACAATATAACTCCAATCCATTATTCACTGACAGTCATTCCTATCGATCCTAACTTGTGAGCAGTTGACATAATTGTATTCACATATTCTTCAGTTGAACTACAATTATGTAGTCTGGTTGTTATGAGGATACGGAGGAGTCCCACCTTCCTTGTGAGCCCTGAATCTTCGAACGCTTTTGATAAATTTAGCCAAACTTTATTTGCAGTCTTCGCTTCCTTGACATGCACATAATTTATTAGATCGATTAACAAAATAATTTTAGATTTAGCTTTCAAAATTTTTTTAGCATCGTTGACGGTACCATCTACCTTCCAAATACGTCTGAACTGCAAACTTCCATGAATCATAGTTCTCTGTACCTTTCAATTTTTCAATTTTTCTTTCTCTGGCGTTTACATCCCATGGAGGGATTTTTCCGTCTGTGCAATAAGCTTCCAATCATCTCGTTCCATGACCAGTTGACCCCAGTTTCGACATCCCATATCACGAAGGTCTTGGATGATGTCATCGCGCCAGCGTTGTCTAGGTCTTCCTCTTCGACGAACACCAGCTGGTTGTTGTTGGGACGTTTTTTTTAATCATTCTATCTAATGGTGCCCTTTCTACATGACCAAACCATCTAATTCGGTTGGATTTAATGAATCCGATTACATCGCAGCCTCCAAGAAGCTGTATGATTTCATGATTCATTCGGATTCTATACTGATTTTCAGCAACTTTACATAAACCATAAATTGTTCGTATGACTTTCCTCTCGAATGTTGATAGAATTCTACAATCGGAGGAAGTCAGTGTCCAGCTTTCACTTCCAAAGGTCAGCACAGGTCGGATTAATGCTTTGTAAAGTGAGAGTTTGCACGACTGCGAAAGATGTTTTGATCGCAAAAGTTTTGAGTAAGCGTAGAAAACTCTGTATGCGGTTGACACACGGGCTTTAATATCTGCCTGCATGTCATTTGACGATGTTATTACAGACCGGAGGTATTTGAAGTTTTCCACGCGTTCTACTTCATAGTCGCCAGTATTCAGATTACCGGGAGGTATATTCCTGGATGTTGTTAAAAGTTTAGTCTTGCCGGTGTCGATGCATAATCCAAGTCGTTTGGCATTTCTTTCAAGCTAAGAGAGACTATCCTTAATATCGCTTGTTCTACGTCCGAGAAGCGCAATATCATCTGCATAGCCAAGAATTTGACTAGATTTGTTAAATATGCAGTTTTGTGTCTCAATTCGGGTTTTTCTTATAGCGTACTCAAGCGCCAAATTAAATAGTACGGGCGCGAGTGCATCACCTTGTCGAACACCTGATGTTATATCAAAAGAGTCAGAAACTGACCCTTCGATTACTATTCTACAGTTTGATCCCGATGTTGTGAGTTTGCACAGAGAAACTTTCGCTGGAATACCAAGGCATATGAGTGCAGACCAGAGGTTGTTGCAGATGATACTATCATATGCTTGCTTGAAATCAACGTAGAGCTGGTGAATGCTGATGTTGTACTCCCAACATTTTTCCAGAATCATCCTTAAGGTAAAACATTGATCTGTGGTTGAACGGTTGGGACGAAAACCACACTGATAGTCGCCGATGATAGATTCGGCGAACGGGATGAGCCGAGCGAGTACGACATTAGCTAGTATTTTATATGCAGTGTTCAACAGTGCGATTCCACGATAATTCGTACACTTTAGGCGGTCACCTTTTTATGTAGCGGAACAATGAGAGCTGTTTTCCATTCAGCAGGTAGTTCTTCTTGGTCTCAGATTGCAAGAATCAGATCATATATACGTGAGACCAGAGCTGCTCCTCCATTCTTAAGTAGTTGTGCAGGGATTCCATCGATACCTGGTGATTTGTCATTTTTTAATTTTTTGATGGCAGCTTCCACTTCTTCTATTGTTGGGTAAGGGACAAAAATCTCCACTTGACGGAGCAATTGCTCGAATAGGATGAACTTCATTCGTCCTATTCAGTAGGTCTTGAAAGTGGGATTGCCATACTGCCAGCACATCACGTTCACTTGTTGTAAGCTCGTTGTTTCCATTTTTGATTCCGTGCATTGGCAAAGCACTCTTTCGAATTTCCATTAGCTGCATCTTGGTTGATGTTTTCGATGCAGCTCTTCATGTGTTCGCGTTTCTTTTTCCGTAGAATTTTGCTGAGGCTTTTCTGGCGCATAGATAATCAGTTTGGGAGCTTCGGGTGTTTCTTGTTAACCATTTTTCTCGCAGTTTTTGTTTCCATGCTTTCACGGCACTCGTCATCAAACCATTCGTTACGTGATTTCGGTGGTCGTTTTCCGATTGTAGTTTGTGCTGCGGATATGATGGTTGATTGAAGCGTTTGCCATTCTTCTTGTATGTTTAATGGCATCTCAGACGGGATGTCATGCTCTTCTATGCTTTGGGTTACTATTTCCTGATATCTATTCAGTGTTTCCAGGTGTTTAAATGCTTCGACATTCCAGCGCACAGTCTTTTTTGCTTGCCTATTAAATGTAGATGATAATTTGCACTTGTACTTAAAGATGACAAGCATATGATCGGTGTCCATATCAGCACCTCTGTGTGATCGAACGTCAGTTACACTTGTAGAGTGTCTCTTAGAAATCATGACATGATCGATTTGATTTTCAGTTCTTCCATCGTTTGATTTCCATGTTGCTTTGTGGATTCTCTTATGAGGAAAGAAAGTGCTAGAAATTACTAGATCATACATCATAGCCAGTTCAACTGCGCGAAAGCCGTTATTGTTACTAGTATGATGCAAGCTGTTAGGGCCGACATGTGTTTTAAGTTCTGCACTTCTACCAATTTGCGCATTGAAGTCACCTACCACGATTTTTATATCGTGCCGCGGGATGTTATTGATGACTTCTTCGAGTTCTAGAAAGAACAGGTCTTTAATGTCATCTGCTTTGTCTTCAGTAGGTGCATGAACATTGATGATCGTTACATTGAATTTTTGCGTGCGGATTCTCAGTATGCATAACCGCATATTAATTGGGCAGAAGTCGATAACATGCTGATTCACGCGACGGTGTATAAGAAAGTCAACTCCAAATTCTCCTCCGTTTTGATGACCGCAATAGTAGAGAGTATATCCCTTAGCTGTTTCGTGGATTCCACTCCCTGGCCATCTTAGTTCTTGTAACGCCACTATATCTAGTGTATAGCTATAGATTTGGTTTGTAAGTTTTAGTAGATCTCCTGGTCTTCTAAGGCTTAGCACATTCCAGGTTCCCATTTTTAAATCGTAGTCCGGGTACAGTTTCCGAGGTCGTTCCAATAATAAATCCGAGATAATCCGAGGCCTGTGCACAGAATTCATGACAAATAATTTTTTACGGAAACGGGGTGTTAGCCCTTCGCCCAACCCAATTTTTCGTGAATGGGTTCGATCTGCATCTTAAGGTCACCGGAAACAACCTTTTTACACGTTTATATAGCGAACCGCTTGATCCAAGACAGACGCCCGCTACAAACCGCCCCTAACATGGAGAACAGACGCTTGGGTTGCACTGGTTTTGTGCCGCTAATGACTCGCCATGGTGCAGAATCATTGAGTATAAGCAGTATTTACTCTGCCCCTCTCAACTACACCAACCTAATTCTGTTAGCGTTACCCAGGTAGCACGGCGTGGACGTAGAATTTCGGATTTCACTACCCAATTTTTCAATTGCGGGCAAAATATTTGACGCCATCTTATCAGAATATTTTTTCTTGCACTATTTGAGGTTATGTCAATCTTATATATATAAAAATCACGTGTCACGATGTTTGTCCGCGATGATCTCCGCAACAACGTAACCAATCTTAATGAAATTTTGTACAATGTGTGTATGATGGTCCAGCTTGAGAGATAGGATAGTTATTATCTTGATTAAATGCCTAAATATTTTTTAATTGCGAATTAAATGTTAAATATGGATGGTTCATATGTCAACTTTCAGATGGCAGCGTAAATCAATTTATTCAAATGATAGTAAACTTTAACATCTGTATAAGGCCATTATTAGACTATCAAATATGTTTTAGTAAAGAAAGTTTTGTTTTATTTGATAATAAACGAAAAGCATATTATGCTAAGTCAAATACGTTTCCAAAGATTATTGATAATTTTTGGAAGTTATGTATTCATTATAGAAACCTTTAAAAAGTTATTGTATTGGTTTTTATAAAGTTTGAATAAAAATAAGAGTAAAAATTAAATAAAACAATAATTTAAATTTATTTATTTAATTTTTTAAATTTTTCATTGATCTTCAATGTTAATTTAAAAATTTAACCTTTAACTAAAATATTCTACCAATCCTACAAATCTGGCTTTAACTAAAATATTCTACCAATCCTACAAATCTGGTATATTTCCCTCATGCTGGAAGTGTCCAGCAAATGTCCAGCAAATGTCCAGCCCGTCCCCAAAAAGGGACCAAAATCCGATATCTCAAATTATAGGCCAATAGCTTTACTATCGGTCCTATCCAAAGTCTATGAGCATTATATTAATACACATATTTCAAAATTTCTGGAAGAAAATCATTTGATATCCGACAGCCAATACGGTTTTCGAAACAAAAGATCAACTACCGATCTATTAAACTATGTAGCGCATTGTTGGAACAGCATACTTGATAAAGGTGGTGAAACATACGTTATCGCTTTAGACATCTCCAAGGCATTCGATCGAGTCTGGCATGCCAACTTAATCAACAAGCTCGTTGCGTACGGTTTTCATCCCAATGTTGTGAAGCTGATTCAAAATTTTCTGTCCAACCGATACATTTCGGTAACCTTAGACGGATTTTCTTCTGAGTCTAAACTAATTAACGCTGGTGTACCCCAAGGCTCAGTATTGTCCCCAACCCTATTTTTTGATTTATATCAACGAATTGTGGAAAATCACCAGTAATCCAATAAATAGTTTTGCAGATGATAGTACTCTGCACAAGTCGTTCGAGCCCCTTCCTTCAAAAGGTAAAATGCACGAACGAATTAATCCTGCCCGGAGAGACGCTGCCATAAACGTGAACAAAGACCTGAATAAAGTCGCCGACTGGGGTGACCAAAACCTTGTCAATTTCAACTCCACCAAAACACAGCTGTTGATTGTTTCCAGATTAAAGACCGAGTTCCCCAAAGATATTTTATTTAGTATGTGTGATGAACCAATAGGTGAATGTAAAAGCATTCGTTTATTGGGTGTCACAGTTTCAAATGACCTACTCTGGAACGATCATGTAATGGCGATGGCAAAAAGCGCGTCTAAAAAACTCGGCCTCCTAAATAGATGCAAAAAATTTTTTACTCCATACCAATTGCTCCATGTTTATAAGTCCTATATTCGTCCCTGTATGGAGTACTGCTGTCAAGTTTGGGGTGCTGCCTCTGTTTCCACCTTGACCCTCTTGGACTCTGTTCAAAAGCGAGCTATACGAATTGTGGGTGATCGAACTTTGACATCAAAACTTGATTCCCTACAACATCGTCGCACTGTTGCTGACCTCGTTGTTTTTTACAAATATCGTCATCAGCAGTGCTCAGATGAAATCAGCGGCATCATGCCTCAAACTTATTCTTACCCCCTTTCCTCTCGGCAATCGGCTGCCGCAACCAGTGAAACGGTAAAGATCCCGCGCTGTCATACTGGCAGATCGCAGAGAGACTTCTTTGTCCGAACTGCGTACAAATGGAATAGTTTGCCGGAACACTTAGTCTCAGGTGGCTTCAACCCACAGATGTTTAAAAAAAGCGTTAATCTACACCTTAGAACGCCAGTTGTTGTGGGACCCAGGTCTAGACCTAGGTCTTAAAAGGTATTTATGTGTTGTTGTGACACATATTCTAAACCCTATTACACAACACATTTTATTAAAAAAAAAAAAAAAATTTACAAAAATCAATATCAAATTGAAAAATGCTCTTATTTGTATTTCTAATTAAAATCGAACGATTAGAGGTAAAAAAAAATTGTCATCAAAACTGGATGAAAAACTAGCGAAGTTTATTTTACAACACTCCTTTTTTTACTGACCAATATATGTGATAGTGTGATATACACATCATAAATTTGGGTTAGCCAATAGATGGTGCCGTATTTGTATCTTAAACGTTAATTTTAATGTTAAAGTTTTGCAAATACACTACGCTTTGATTTTTCCAATTGTCGTGTATTATTTTTTCATTGGTGATTGGTGATAATTATTTTATAGTATATTTTCCTACAAGAGATGAAAACATTGTTTTTTCGCAAGTAAACATTTGATCACGAAACGCGCTAGCGTCGATCCGAACAGAAATGGCATTTGAATTCAAACGTTTAGTTTCCAGTGCGACTCGCTTTTGCAATAACCATCAACAAAGCACAAGGACAATTGCTGCAAGGATGTGGACTAGGTAGATTTGAAGAAACCGTACTTCTCACATCTGGACAACTGTATGTGGCCAGCTAACGTCGGAATACCTTCTGATTTATTCGTGTACGCATCTAGACGGAAAAACACAAAATATAATGTGTGCCCACAAGCACACGAATAAAGAAATAGAATTAAAACAACATTTTGAAATTTTTCCTTATTAAAATAAATAATTTTTGCAATAAAAATGATACAATGTAAATTGAATGTTAGGTACGTTTAGTTTGACTGAAGCAACTGAAAATACAACAACAATTGTATTAAATTTTTCGTTGTTTCAAATGCTTCAGTCAATCGAACACGGCTGTTATCAAAACGAGTTTTCTTGAATTTCCTTTCTTATGAGATACCGACAATATGCGACGGGTATAATGTTAAATAAACAAAAGTTTTACACTATTTGCTGTGAAATAAATAAAGTTTTGAGAGATTTTTAGAGTGATTAAGCTTAAAGTAATTACTTTGATTCACATGAATTTTGCAATTCAAAGCATTTTTTATTTTCTCTCAGAAAAACTTCTTTAAAATAGTTTTTATTCGCCTACATATTAAAGTGGTACTTTATTACTGTGATTTGCGGCCGTAAAGTGTCACTTTTTAACCATATATTTTGTTGTCATAGTTACGTCCAAAAAAGTAAAAAACATTTGTATTTGCTTAAAATCTATGAAAAACAGAAGTTTTTATCAAAGCAACCTTTAAATTCAAAATTTCATTATCCAATTAAAATTATTGTTATCTATCTATATATAAATACGCAAGCATAATTTTTGCTGTACAATTTACAAATATTTGCTCCATCAAAAGTGTGGCAATTTGTATATTGTAGGAAAGGTCTTGAGTGGTAGATATGTCGAAAAATACTCTTTTTTGAATCTTGATGATTTTTTTCATAAAAAATGGCAAAAATGTGATAATTGCGTGTTTTGAGTTTTTGTTCGGCTATTTTGTTTTTTTTTTCAAGTTATTTGGTTCACAATTCAAAATCTATATCTATCTTCTATCTACTATATATAAATACACAAGCATAATTTTTGCGGTACAATTTAAAAATATTTGCTCCATCAAAAGTGTGGCAATAATATGCATATTGTAGGAAAGGTCTTGAGTAGTAGATGTGTCGAAAAATACTCTTTTTTGCTGTATTATAAACCAAAACTTATTTGTGGAGACTTACTTATTTGAATAAGTAACCTAAAGAGGTGAATTATTTGAAATTTTTTTTTCATAGAAAAATCTAATTTGATTTGACAGTGTCAAATATATTTATGTTTGTTTACTAAATGGTTTTAAGGAATAATACTTTTATTTCGATCCGTAATAAACTTAATGTAATAATTTTAAATGAAGAAAATAGTTTTGAAAACTCTTTAATTGATCAAATTAAATTAATGTTTTTAATTAAATTTATTTTCGAATTTGCTTTTATGTTGCTGTCAAAATAAGTATGCTAAACCATTTAGAATAGCTTTAAAATTCTTATTTAAAATGGCGATGATTGGATACGGTGGCGGTGGCGGATACAAACTATTGTAATACTTTCAATTCTGATTAAGTTTTAAAAAATTTATAAAAAATTTTCTCATCTTGTGATCGATGAAAGTCAGGTAGTATCGATTGCCGCACCCAGCGAATTTTCTTCCATAGGTTCACAAATATCTGAGTGTACTAAATCAAGAATATTAGCAGCTTGTGAGCCTTTATTTATTAGTCGGCAATATACTGTTTTCCTAACGAACAAATCTTTCAATCTGATTCTTTTTAAACTATGATAATTCAAATTGTCCCATATGCTATGTGGCATAAATCAATGTTGTCATACTTTTTGCACGAATATGTCTTTCATTTGCATGAATCTTTGACTTCAAGTTTAAATAAATTATTTTGATGTTCACTTCTTGCTAATATTTCACCATCTTTGCTTAAAACTTTATATCCTTCATTTGTGAAAACTACTGTGTGATATTTTTAAACAATTTGACTTATCGATAATAAATTGGTCGATAATTGGTATACACTGAACGTTTTCTACGTCAATCGATTCATTTTGGCATGTAGGACTAACTTTTACATTACCTGAAAATTTAATTTCAATTTCTAAACCACTGCATTCCATTATTTTACCTGATGCTACTTCGGGCTTGGAAATATATGATTTATTAGCCGTTAATTGTGTTGTTGCTTTCGATTCAAGGAACCATTTTTGTTTATCAACAGCCAACATTTAGCAAAACAACGCCAAAAGAGTTTTTTATCCCCATAATTTTTTCTTATTTGACCATAATTACCACATCCATTACATTTTGGTTCTTTTCGGCATTTTTTACTCGTTGAACAAAGCCGAATCTTCTGATAAGGATGCGTGATTTTTTTGCAACAGCTTAGTTTTAATCATATCACCAGTTAATATAATATTTTCAAGTTTTAATTAACTGGGCCCATAACCTATTCGTCCCTGGGCCGGCGCCGATTTCATGTGATGATTACCACATATTTTATACTTCGTGAGGCGCCTGTCCTTGACGAGCCCGAAAACATTTGTTCTGCGATTTTTCTCAAATCGGCCGCTTTTGCGTTCGGCAAGCTCCGAAAAATGCCGATTACTCGTGATCTTGTAAATTTGCTACCACATTTTTTGTTTTAACTGTGGGGGGTTGGAAATTTGTTTTAAAACAAGAGAGTAAGCTTGTCCGACCAAAATGTGTCTTCTTTTGTCGAATCCGACAACTGACAATCCCAACTGACAACTGACCCTCGTGTTCTAAATCAAATTTCCAACAATCATAGTTAAAAGAAACGGCAATCGGCATTTTTCGGAGGTTGCCGAACGCAAAAGCGGCCGATTTGAGAAAAATCGCAGAACAAATATTTTCGGGCTCGTCGAGGACAGGTGCCTCACGAAGTATAAAATATGTGGTAATCATCACATGAAATCGGCGCCGCCCAGGGACTATATTAATTGGAAGGCTGAATTTGACAGACTACTACGAGAGACTACTATACAACAATATAATAATATAATTGTAACAAATTTATGTTTATAACTTCACAACATAGTAATGTTGCCGGATTAACAAATCAAATAAATTGTTTTAATGTATTACGCTGATTAAATAATCTTAGCGCAACATAATAAAACGCACACGATTGCAGTAAAAAAAAAACTAAACCGATCATTGTTGACGGGCGGATAAAATGTATTACATGAAAAAACATATCCGTGTTTTTTGTTTTTAGAGAAACAAATGAGTACTTTTTGTATTATGTAGTTTATATCACATTTGTCGCAGCGTCCTCAGCGTTAAATAATATACGTTGCTTACTTAAGAATTTACTGTATCGTATTTATTACGATATTTATTTTATCTATCTCCATTTACATTCAGTCTGTTCCTCTGTGCTGCTGTTCTGCATAACAACCTTTTGCATACCTACATGTATTTGCAATACATGAATTTGAGAATAACATTTGGGTTACACTTTTAATTCACTTTACATAGATTGTTGGGGTTTTACATATACGAATGCTCAGTTCAGAGGCCGCAAAGATTAAAATGTCACGGCACACACAAAAAAACGTAATAAAAAAAATATGTAGAAGCATTCTGTCATCTGTGCATATAAGGATCAGTTTTTCTCCGCATGGAAAGGAAATTCAAAATATCCTTCCATCGTGTGCGCAGTATAATCGACAAACAAGAGCTGCCGAGTTATCCCATCCATTTGTTGTACAAATACCTCGTTGTAGAACTGTGTCCTTCCAAAACGACTATTTTAATAGAGTGGCCAAATTATGGAACTCATTGCCTTCCTCTGTATTTCCCGATGAATTTTCCCCTCAGGCATTTAAAGAAAATGTCCATCATCATTTAAAACAATTAGTATAGCTATCCCTATATCCCCTTTCCTTCCATTTTCCTCATCTCCTTCCTTTATAGTTGACATGGTTTCTTCGGATATTCAAAGAGTCTAAATAATGAATATTTCATATTTAGTGTGCTAAATATGTTTAACTAATTAATAAAAAAAAAAAAAATGTAGGGATCAGTTTTTGTTGGTTATTTAAATTTTTTTTCTAACTACGGGTATGACAACCCCGCGTACTTTAGTCCCTGCTATTCCCATAAAAGTTAACGTGAGATATCACGTGAGGTAGCACCCTCAATCTTAGCTATGAAGTATTCTTGATGATGGTACGTTATTGCTTGCTCGAACAATCAAGCCTTCATACAACTCTATTTTGGACTTTAATCAAAAAAGTTAAATATTTAATAAAATGTTAAATTAAATGTGTATATTAAGAAACTGATTGAAAATAGTATATTTTCCTACAAGAGATGAAAACATTGTTTTTTTCGTGAGTAAACATTTGTTCACGAGACGCGCCAGCGTCGAGTGAGACATGTTTACGAACGAAAAACGTTTTTATCTCGCGTAGGAAATGCAATTTTTTCTATGAAAGTAATATATAATCGATATTTACTATAAATTATAAAGTTATAAATCAACAACAAAACATTCAAAATTCATATTCTATTTTTTCATGGTTACGTTGTTTAAAATACTTTTTAAAATTATATGAAAAACCATAGCAACATCAATTTGTTATTTTTTTACACTAGTGAGTTTACTTTTCGCATAGAAAAATTCATTTATATAAATCTTACTTTTTAATATAAAATTAAACATCGATTGTTTTCATTTGCAAATGTGATATCAACTATACAATAACCATAAATAATTAAAAAACGTTTCGAACATCATATATATGCTGCAACTCAATAATAATTTTCTAATACAAAATATTAATATGTTTAAGATTAACAAATTTATAAATATATATAAATAATATTAAAAGAATGTTAATATATAATTAAATCTATTAAGTTATTATTTCCAATACGAGTATAGTATAAAATGTATACATAATAGTTACTAAATTAATGATGTATTATTTGTACTGTTAATCGTATTAATTACACACAGGTTCATGTAAACAATGATAACTAAAAAAATAAAATACAAAAATTATATTAATTGATTTTAAATGAATTTTATTGTTGCTTAAATTAACATCATTCATTGATGAAAGGTATTACGACGCTCTAACTAAGGCAAATGATGCGCCAACAAACTTTCATACATTGGATGAAACTCGTAATCTGGGCAACTGAGGCGGCCTGACCATTTTTGATCAACTTCATACTTGGCGTAATAAACAAATCTTTGCTTGCTCGAAGAAAAGAATAAGTCGGTCAAATACGAATATAACTCCCTCGCCGATATAATATACATATATAACAAAATTCCGCGTATATAATATATCACGGTTCGCCTACCATGAGTTTAAATAAAAAGTCAACCAACTTGAAATATTTTTTCATAGCAGTCTTCTTTGAGTCGAATAGAACAAAACTCAACCGTTTTTGAAATCGGTTGCCGGGGGGATTTCGAGATATCTCGCAAAAACGTATTTTTGACCGATTTTACCTCGATTTCGCAACTTAGGCTAAAATTTTTTTGTGTGAAATTGCCCAAATTTCACTGGAAAACTTAAAACGAATTAGAACTGAAAAAAGTAGAAAAGAAAAAAACGATATTTTAATTTTTTTTTGAAATTTTTTAATGGGACATTTGGGCATTTTGAAACGTTTGGGGCGTTCGGCAGTCCTAATGTAATTCGTTTTAAGTTTTCCAGTGAAATTTGGGCAATTTCACAAAAAAAAATTTTAGCCTAAGTTGCGAAATCGAGGTAAAATCGGTCAAAAATCCTTTTTTGCGAGATATCTCGAAATCCCCCCGGCAACCGGTTTCAAAAACGGTTGAGTTTTGTTCTATTCGACTCAAAGAAGACTGCTATGAAAAGATATTTCATGTTGGTTGATTTTTTATTTAAACTCATGGTAGGCGAACCGTGATATATAACAAAAAACTATTGACATATTTTAAATAAACTTTTATTTATTATGAAAGATATTTTATTTTGGTTCAACTTAAATTAAATCAATAATTTACGTTAATAAATTATTGTTAAAATAATTCCACAAAACAATCTTTTATAGGTATATAATATTTATTTATCCGACGCACGCGTTGCGAATGTTATACATTGATTCATCAACAGGTACAAGAAATATATCAATAATTTAATATATTTTATACTTTCTATACATAATTTAATTTAATTTAATTTAGTTTAATTTAATTTAATTTAATTTAATTTAAGTTTAATTTAATTTAATTTAATTTAATATAATTAATTTAATTTAATTTAATTTAATTTAATTTAATTTAATTTAATTTAATTTAATTTAATTTAATTTAGTTTAATTTAATTTAATTTAATTTAATTTAAGTTTAATTTAATTTAATTTAATTTAATTTAATTTAATTTAATTTAATTTAATTTAATTTAATTTAATTTAATTTAATTTAATTTAATTTAATTTAATTTAATTTAATTTAATTTAATTTAATTTAATTTAATTTAATTTAATTTAATTTAATTTAATTTAATTTAATTTAATTTAATTTAATTTAATTTAATTATACTAATTTAATTTAATTTAATTTAATTTAATTTAATTTAATTTAATTTAATTTAATTTAATTTAATTTAATTTAATTTAGTTTAATTTAATTTAATTTAATTTAATTTAATTTAATTTAATTTAATTTAATTTAATTTAATTTAATTTAATTTAATTTAATTTAATTTAATTTAATTTAATTTAATTTAATTTAATTTAATTTAATTTAATTTAATTTAATTTAATTTAATTTAATTTAATTTAATTTAATTTAATTTAATTTAATTTAATTTAATTTAATTTAATTTAATTTAATTTAATTTAATTTAATTTAATTTAGTTTAATTTAATTTAATTTAATTTAATTTAATTTAATTTAATTTAATTTATTTTTATTTAATTTAATTTAATTTTAAAAGTGAAAATTAAAAGTGAAATTTAAAATTGAAAATTATTATTGAAAATTAAATTGAATTGAATGAAAATTAAATTGAATTGAATGAAAATTATCATTGAATTTTAAAATTGAAAACTAAAATTGAAAATTATGAAAACAAATATTTGCATTTATTTTGTTTTTAGTAGGCCTGGAAAACACATTCACATTCAGTCATAAGACTGTGAAAAATTTCAAGTTGATAGTACTTATACAGTTGCGAGAAAATCAATTATGGAGTTGTTTACACATTACGTAACGTCCTTAGGGGAAGAAATTGCAAATTTGCTACGATTTTTTACGATGGGGGAGAGGGAATGTTTTCCAAAATATTATGTGTAGCTTATATAATAAGTTAAATAAATATTTCTATTTTAACAAAAATTTACATATATTCTGGATATTAAATTTGCATTAATTTGATAAATTTACCTCAAAATTAAAACGAAGGTCATTAATGGTAAAGTTTTTAAATCCTCTTTAAGACATATTGAAGAGTTGGTATAAAACTTGGTCCATGTGAACTCTGCTATTCTTGCTCCATGTGAAGTCTGCTTCATTAGTCAAGATGATAAAGTTCGAGTAGCTATTGGGTTGACTGCTGCACTGAAAGAAAAAATTGGATCATTCGGTTGGCTTGGCACAGAGATTATTCGGTCACGATGACATCACATTCTGTTGTTGTGTCTTCAGTTCAGTTGTTGTGTCTTCAAATTTGGTTTTTGAAGATGAGACAACCGAATTTGAGGTTATTGTGGCAGGAAAAATTCGGTTGGCACAAAATAGGTTGTAGTAACCGAATTTTTTCTTTCAGTGTGCTCAAAAATAGGCTCCGAATTTGGAACATGTTGAATATAGGATAAGTCTACCTGACCACGATTATTTCATTGCATCTAAACATAAGCTAATCCCTTCTGTATATGTGTGTGTACATATACAATCTGATGGACTAGAAAAAGACTGAGACTGTTACCCTAGTTCCACATGCTGTGCATGCCGAGAACACTCTTTCTCAAAGCATGGGCTAAAGCTTTGCATCTTCCACAGTTCGACGTTATAACCAAAAATAATAATAAAGCTATAAGCCAATAATTATGTTTATCAAAATCATTAATTTGCATATATTGTCTAATGCGAGCCATACTGTGACTGCAATTTTTATAATTGTGATATCTGACATGAAATAATTCGTAGCTTAAATAAAAATTTTTGCACAATTTTTGCTGTTTCATTTGCGACGATTTTAAGGTCTGCGGCAATTTTCAACGAATTACTCCTATAGTTTTGATCATTTTACTGTATATTTTGACCTGACACAGTTTGGGCGAATTATAACTAAATCGCGACCAAATATATTATGAAATGTTGTCTGACAATCGTTACAAAATCAACAAAATATAAATTAAAATAATTATGTAGTTGTTTAATTTTAAGTTCAAGAATGGACTTCCTGCACAAATATAAAGAATAAACGTTATTCAATTGTTTTCTTTGAACACATTTCTTATATTATATATTAAAATAATTTTAAGGTCGAATCGAAGAATGTTTAAAGTAATTGAAGTAATTATCACTATATAATAGAATAGATACACAAAACATACTATACAGAAGCAAAATTAGTCTGATATAAGGTAGCTTACAAGCATTATAATTTAATAACCTTTTATCAGGAATTATATTTTAAAATTGATACATAATAAAAGTTTTTGTACAATCATTTAAGTCAAGCACCAATTAAACAATTGATTTTCATGCTTGTCAATTGTGGTAAACGTAACTCATTGTATTAATGAATACATCATAACAAAACAGCAAATTGTATTGAGATCAATCAATCAATTGAATTGGCAATTGTTATATATATATAAATATACACCTATTTTCAAGCGAAAGTGTTGTTGGTTTTTTGTAAATAAAATGGTACTGGGTGATCCGATTTTAAATCGGTTTTCAATTTTAGATAGCTCAATATTGGTGGAGTATTTTGGTATATAATTTGTTTTTTTATCCTAACTTAATCATTAAAAAAAATTAATTTAAAGTTTGATAAAAGTTTTTCAATAGAATAGTTCAATATTGAACTATTTAAAATTGAAAACCGATTTAAAATCGGATCACCCAGTACCATTTTATTTACAAAAAACCAACATTACTTTCGCTTGAAAATAGGTGTATATTGAATAACAGAGGTAACGACATTTACAAAACTGTTAATCATTTTTGTTGGTTTATTCAAATCAGTTTAAATCAAACAAATGTATTGAACATTTAAGTTATAATTCCGTTTAGAAAATATGAGACTTTATTGGCATTCCTCTTCTTCTGAAAACAAATATTTATTTCGTAATAAGTTTCTCTTCATATTAATATTTAATTAATTAAATAAAACATATTTTCAAAAATTTACCATTTGAAGATGGACAGTATTATAATAGATGTAACCACTTCAATCGATATATTTCTAGCTGTTCTCATTAGTATATCTAATCTCTATCAAAAATAATTTGACAAGGGAATGTTGTTCGCGCACCTGTCCAATGATCAAACTGATTTACATAAATTAAAGAAACTGCCGGTCTCATAGCATAAACTCTGTCGAATTTTTTTTTGCATGTTGTAAGAGCACCTTTGAAAAAACTAAAACTACAACCAAAATACATATAACGAAACCTTGAGTGCTTTAGACACCAATTTGGCCACTAATTAAAGCAAATAAAATTTAAGCTTGAAGTAACAATCACAAGCCTGTGTACCAGTAACACTCGCTTTATGTGCTTCTGTCCTGCATCCAAAGCATTCTTCTTTTTTTAATTCATCAAACATATTTAAATAGGTTGGCTTTCATTTAATTAGAACATCTGTTGATAGCATTTTTTTTAATTCATTTTTTTTTATGCCAGTCTATACTGAAAAAAAAATTCGGTTACTACAACCTATTTTGTGCCAACCGAATTTTTCCTGTCACAATAACCTCAAATTCGGTTGTCTTATCTTCAAAAACCAAATTTGAAGAAACAATGACCGAATTGAACCGAATGATCAAATTTTTTCTTTCATCGTATACTTAGAAGTTGAGAGTTGGGACCATCTTTTCTATTTCAAGGCAGGAGCAAGACGATCTCTAAGAGAGAGGTATCAATAGAATGTGAGGTCATCGTGACCAAATAATCACTGAGCCAACCGAATGATCAAATTTTTTCTTTCAACGTATACTCAGAAGCTGAGAGTTGGGACCATCTTTTCTATTTCAAGGCAGGAGCAAGACGATCTCTAAGAGAGAGGTATCAATCGATGACTCACGCTGTGTAGCTCTGCAAAAACGAAATCAAATATGAGTATAATGAAAGAATAGCAGTTAATACAGTTTCAGTTTTATAAGTGCTCCTTACTCCTTATAGAACATAATATAGAAATGGAGAAAATATTTATATGTTTTGCATTTCCCATTCAATTGTACACCAATCGCAATTATGTTTTATATTCATCGACATAAGCTGAGTTTTACAAATACTTTGACGGTTTTGAACCAATCCAAGCTAGATTTTAGCTGCGAAGTAAATCGCCCATTCGAATTAGGTTCCACATCCAAAGGATTACAAGAATCTTTACAAATGTAACCTCAAAAGAATTTCGTTAAGTTTACAAATACAAAATTTGCTTTTTAGGCCAGTGCAGATGCCTTAAAAAATGGAAAAAATTAGTAACAGCATGAAAACTATTATGGATAGGGAAGAAAATATTGCGCAAATGATGGGAAAAATAAATTAAAGGTGATCCGGATCATGAGGGTGAAATGGGGTGAGCTTTTAGGGGGGGGAAATGGTTTTTCACGATTTGCAGCGAAACTAGACCTGTAATAATTGCATTTGGACCTTTATCACTATAAAGAATAAACACATATTCATAAAAAAATTTGCGGGATAGACGGGTTGCCCCCACGCGAATCCGAACCTGGGAATCTCTTATTTTCGACTAATTAGCCGATCATTTCACACAAATTCAAGAAAAAATGAAAGAAAAATATCTAATAACAATACTAAATAATAATATAAATAATTTAACTGACCTTGTTGAACGTGGTGTTGATTGTTGACTTCCTCTAGTCCTTCGTATATAACTTCCTTCCTTTCCAACACAAATCCCTTTTTTTCAGCGATAAACCTCACTTTTCCTGGTAATGATTCCTTTGGTACAATTGTAAATTTCCTTTTCCCACAAAAACATAACATAAGTTCCTTATTTCACCCATCAACTTCTCCTTTCCAACCAACCAACTTTCCACCAACTAGAGTTTCCAACCCGGGATTCCCGGGTGGGAATTCCCGGGAAATTTGCTATTTTATCTAATCCCAATTCCGGGATTTTTATTAATTTCCCGGGAAATCCCGTATAGTTTAATTTTTATTAAATAAAAGTGATCTATAAAGTTTAACGTATAATCAATTATTTTTTCCGGTCCAGTTTGACGTAATATGTAAAATATCGCGATATTATTGATCATATTGCACGAGTGAACACTATCATTATTTCTTTTTTAACAATGAATAAAGGGTTGTAACATATTTCATAATAAATCAGGTAGCAAAAGCTTTCTATCATTGCTTAATTCAAAAGGCCAAACAATCAATAGTTCGGATATATTGAATATGTAAACAAAAATATAATATAAATATACTAGGTGACCAATGCAGAATGCAATTGATAAAAAGGAGCAAAGATATGTTCAATCCAAAAGATATGTCCGAAGATATGTCCGAAGATATGTTACAATCCAAAAGAACTAAAAAATCGCTACAGTTTAATGTGTGGTAAATATTGCTGCATCTACCTCCGCCATAGATTTAGTGGAAAATCAATGAAAATTTTTTTAAACAGATTTGAAACCGTAGTCTGACTACAACGATCGTATCGTGAATTTTGTCTATAAAAAGTACTTTAACGAAACGACAAAGAAAAAAAGGTGAACGAAGCAAATAAAAACTCGTCCAGGTTGAAAACATGATCAAACTTGTTTAATGTAGGTAAAAGTGTGTTATTAAATTTTTTTAAAATCAACTAATAACAAACTTTTATTTTCAGACTTTCAATATCACTGCAGTTCAAAAGTTCAAAGTATTGTGAAAAGATGATAATTTTCCCATTGAAATCTATGGGAACCGTTTTTCGGTGATTATTCCTCCGTGGTATGTCTAATTTTCAATATTTCAATATTTTGTAAACCATCTATGGCTAGATGTCGTCTTACATGCAAAATTTCATTTTGATATCTTTAATAGTTTGGGAGGAGTATGGCGACAATCGAAAGTACGAATTGGGGAAGAATAGAGCTACGCTCACTTCGTTCGCTTCGCTCCAATAAATATCGTTTAAGTAACTTCGAATTTAATATCGATGTATCAAGTAAAATTATATCGTTTCGTTGGTACATATCGAAAATTTTTTCAAAAACCATAGATATATTGATATGGCCATTCTCTTTCCTTTCAATCCTTGTGAGATTAGCATCGGCAGAAGAACGAATTTCTATCAATTTCATCAAGAATTCAAACTAGTTTTCGAGCTTTTGATAGACACCCAAAACACAAAATAGCGTAATTTTAATTCACAAGATCTCTCAATTTGAATTTAAATTAATAAATATGATTTTCAGATTTTGTTTAAAGCATACATTTATTTATTATTCAAAAAAAAAGATACTAGTTTAGTCAAATTAGAACAGTTGGCTATATCGGATTAGCAGGTTATGAGAAGTTTGGCTGCAAATGGAACACAGTTTCAGGTGTGAAATAAAAATACGTATATTATTCGTAATCACTTACTATACATTTTACACATAAAAGTAGATATTTCTTGTAAATTGTTTTCGTATAGTCTTATGCACAAGTTTTGTTTTTTGTTATCGATAAACGTGGCATTATTGTCTTCCTCCACTGAGGTCAAGGTAGTGGTTTGGACACGCCTGTTAATATAGCTGTTGGAATAGTGGATCAAAACACATTTGCAAATTCATTTTACAAGAGGGTTCAATTTTGAAACCCTTAATTTTTAATAAAATTTTTTGCGAATACGATTTAGATTTTTGATTTGTTTACAAATTATCAATTACTTATTGTCATCAAAATATGTCATCATAACTGGCCGCGAAAAGTATATAATATAAATTATTTTATTCCCTTATATGAATGATAATTTAATGTATTAAGTTTTATAAAGATTTTAATATCAGTTATTGCTTTAAAATTAACAAAACCGTTAAGGTTTTAATGAAATTTCAATAAAAAAATCAAAAGAAAATGTTATTTTATAATAAGTTTCAAATTTAAAATATTTAAATAATTTCAATTTAAATATATTAATAATTTCCGTATCCTGGGATTTAAAAAACGGCCGGGAAGTGGAAACTCTAGTACCAACTCCTTTACACAGTTGTAAATTTAATTTTTTTTGCCAAAGCATAAATTTCTTCTTTTATCAAACAATGCCACCGTTAGTCCACTTGTGGTGTAGTATATCCCTTAATGGAATCAAGAAAAAAAGAGATTAGTTTTACATTTTTACAGTTGTGACACACTCATTAAAATGGAAGAAAACAACCAAGACGGCCACGTAAATGAAAAAAACTTGTTCACTTGTTGTTGTATTTTCCTGTTTTTTTATTATTTCTTTTCTTCAACTATAATTTCTTTTTAAATTAGCAATGAATAACACTATCTAATTTTAAAATATATTAAATAAATAGCGTCTAAAAAACTCGGCCTCCTAAATAGATGCAAAAAATTTTTCACTCCATACCAATTGCTCCATGTTTATAAGTCCTATATTCGTCCCTGTATGGAGTACTGCTGTCAAGTTTGGGGTGCTGCCTCTGTTTCCATCTTGGCCCTCTTGGACTCTGTTCAAAAGCGAGCTATACGAATTGTAGGTGATCGAACTTTGACATCACAACTTGATTCCCTACAACATCGTCGCACTGTTGCTGACCTCGTTGTTTTTTACAAATATCGTCATCAGCAGTGCTCAGATGAAATCAGCGGCATCATGCCTCAAACTTATTCTTACCCCCGTTCCACTCGGCAATCGGCTGCCGCAACCAGTGAAACGGTAAAGATCCCGCGCTGCCATACTGGCAGATCGCAGAGAGACTTCTTTGTCCGAACTGCGTACAAATGGAATAGTTTGCCGGAACACTTAGTCTCAGGTGGCTTCAACCCACAGATGTTTAAAAAAAGCGTTAATCTACACCTCAGAACGCCAGTTGTTGTGGGACCCAGGTCTAGACCTAGGTCTTAAAAGGTATTTATGTGTTGTTGTGACACATATTCTAAACCCTATTACACAACACATTTTATTAAAAAAAAAAAAAAAAAAAAAAATATAGGCTTTCATATATTTTTTCCTTTTGTTATTATTTATAATTATTACAAACATAATGTTTCAGAGGGAAACTTCTAATTTTCAATCATGTTTTAAAGCCAAACATCGAATTTTTAACATTTTTTTAAAAATATTTTTCCAATAAAAAAAAACTATATCACAATCCGTTTCGTGATAAATACAGCCATGATGGCATTTATAATAATTTTCTATCGTGTGTAAGACACGAAGCTACCAACATTAACTTTTTTCGTTCTTTCGTTCAGTTTTTCTTTCTAAGTGAGTATGTTTGATTATTTTTAGTTTATTTTTATTTAGATGTCTAAAGGAATTGAACGTTAAATTTGAATTTAAATTTTTATTGAGAGAAAATGAATTATTGAAATGTTTGAATAAATTATTGAAATGTTTGAAATGTGTTTTATTGTTTAATTTGAAGATAATCAGACGTTACAGACCTGCAATCGAAAAAAGTTTAAAGTACAAGTTGTTGTTAATATAAAGGTATATAACTGCATAAGTCATTTTTTCCATAACCTAGAATTTTTCGTGGAAATACAAAAAACCGAGAAAAAAGGTTTTATCGATTTTAATTTTTATCTGCCACAAAAACAAATTGTTTTTTCACGCAATTTGGTGGAAACTTACCATTTTATGTCCCTAATATGCTGTAATTTTTTTAAATAAAAATATTTATTTTTACGTTCAATTTTGATTTTAAACCAAAAAAGTGACCTCATTTTCACCCGAAAATCCCCATGTGCTGGCAACAGTAAAAAAAAACAGTTATTTTTATTTTTGTTGAAACGTCTAATTTTAGATGGTATAAAGAAACATAAAAATAAAAATGAAAAAATGCATACGTTTTAAAGATTTCAACTGTAAATTTTAACAAATAATAAAAAAATTCAAACACAAATTAAAAATAACTTTTAACATATCTAAGTGGTACTTTATTACTGTGATTTGCGGCCGTAAAGTGTCACTTTTTAACCATATATTTTAGTTACGTCCAAAAAGTAAAAAACATTTTTATTTGTTTAAATTCTATAAAAAATAGAAATTTTTATCAAAGCAACCTTTAAATTCAAAATTTCATTATCCAATTAAAATTATTGTTATTATTTGTTGTCATAGTTATACAATTATTTTGAATAAAATAACAAATATTTTGTCAAAGGTTACTTGTTCAACATATTTTCATTTCAAAATTTATGCAAAATTATAACTTTGATTTAGAATAAACAATTTTTTTTTAAATATTTTGGTAGCGGCGAATAAAAAATAGTATATGACGCACGGACGTAGGCTATTTTGGACTTAATGTGGGTCCACAAACTCCACATACGTGCAAAATCTTTAGCTTCACGTTCTTGCATCATAATGTACTATTTAACATCAAGTTTATTCAGTTTTTATTTTTTTAAACCATGTAAAAGACATTTTAACATAAATAAATATAACTGTTTTTGGAGAAAAACCGTTTCCAGCACATGGAAATTTTCGTGTGAAAATGAGGTATCTTTTTTGGTTTTTTGCAAGTACCCGGGTAGTAGAGTATTTAATTTCTGAAATTCTCGGATTACCTGGGTAGCAGGGTAGTTGAAATAGAATTCAAAAATATCTAGAATAATTAAAGTATGGTGGGGTACAGACGTTTAGAGTTCTTATATTTAAGTTTCTTTTGTTAATTAGCTTTATAAATATAACTAAATATCAGCCAGGACAGAGACTAAAGCATTCAATACCAATGTTTTTTGCACTAGCAACATCGAAAATACTTGTATTGCGATTGTTAGCAAACGGTGTTGGATGTCTTCAATTTTATAACACAACCTAACGAAAATACTATAACTTCTTTTTAAAATATTATGTGTTTGTTTCATTCACAGAAACTATTAAAAATTGCACCAATAGATAATCATCTTCCTAAGATCGGTAAATTACAAAAATTTCATTATTGGTGATTCTATTATTATATTTTTCATATAAATTAAAGCTACCGCTAGCAGGTGTCTGGGAAAGAAAAATTCTCATTAATGATAATCCCACACAGTTTTGTCTATCAGCATCTTCTCCATGGCATCTTCTCCATTATTTTTATCATGCCGTTCAATATCCTCAACAATAGATTATGTATTTCTTTACAACATCAGACACTCAGGTATAAGATTTTGGTTGGAAAAAAATTAATTTAGATTATTTCCCAAACGCTGTTTACTTGGCATGAATTGCATGGATTTACTTACTATTGATACTAAGTTTACACCATGGTAGTATAATAGAATAACAGCAAATAGCTAGTAAACTATTACAGTGTAAACGGTTAGAATAATACTTTTTTACTTTGACAGATACTTATTTGATATTTCCCTTTTGATCGATAGTATAATAGTATATGCAAAAAATTGTAACGGTCAAAACGTAAAATGTAAACACAATTTCATGTGATTGTAAGAAATGTGCAACATCAAAATCACTCAAAATTTATAGTCTAAGAGCCATTTTAGCAAACTCCATATTGATGCTAGATATAGTTTTTCACCTGCCGTAGTTGAAATGGGTATTCACTATCCCCGCCGATGGTTCCTTTGGGCGTGTCCGCAAGTCAAAAAACGTAAAAATTGACTTCAAAAACGTGATTTCAGCATGTCTGCCGTTTTGATATCTTAAAGTATACAATCTATCTTTATTAAAAAATACAATGGCAGACACTTACTCCGGTTCCTAGTATTTTTTTTTAAATTTCAAAGTTCGAAAATTTTATGAAAATTTACGTTATTTCAGCAAAGCTGAAATTTGTATATGTTATTTACATTATTATTATACATATATATTTTAAAAGGCAGACACATAGGTTGGTTCCAACATGCCGGCAGACGCTATAAGGCTTTCTTTCTCTGAATGGGAATGAAAGCGAATAAGTAGTCATACATTGTGAATGTTATAATTTATTAGTCAGTTAAGTATTAAAAATATAATTTTTTCTAAAGAAATAAAGAAAATATTTTAATTTTTGTACGATCAGGCGATTTTCCATGTTTACTGATCCGCAAATAAACATAGTAAGTTTCGTTTACAAATCACAGGTCGGTAAGTAATTACTTACCGATCATGCAGGCGGTAAGTATTTACTTACCGGTAAGGGGGACCTAAGGGTGTGAATAAAAGCGAAATTTTTTAGATAATCATGTATGTCAATTTTCCTAGTTCCAACTTTAAATAATATTCTTTTTAAAATATTGTTATTACAATATTTAAAACTAAGTTATTTTGAAAAAATATTCGAAGAAAATAAGTTTTGCAAATACATGATCGATATTTACTATAAATTATAAAATTACAAATCGACAACATCACATTAAAAATGCATATTCTATTTTTTCATGGTTGCGTTGTTTAAAAAACTGTAAAATTATATGAAAAACCATAGCAACTACAATTTGTTATTCTTATTATGTAGTGGATCGTTGTTACGATCGTTGATATTTTAAAAAATTTTCAAAAAAACTATTACGAAATTTTTAAAAAGTGCGCTCATAGCTCTGAAATGTGAACAAAACTGTTTAAGTGTGTATTAGTGTTCAAAAAGTGTTCAAATTTGAGGACTTTCATAGATATTCATTATTTCATGTGTTTACTATATACCTGTAATGTTGTAACGGTAATTGAGTAGAGCAATTACATTTCGTTCTCAAAGTTTTTAAGAGAGTGTAGAGTATTTTGTATTTAAATTTGTGTTTTTTTTAAAATTCACTACATATTTTAAATCATGGCAGATGAATTAAGCTGTGCATTTTGTAATATAAATTCTGGTGCAAGTGTACATATCTTTACAGAAGAAACTTTTAAAAAATGTCATACTATTTTACGAGTACGAAAATTACATAATTTAAAATATAGTGATGTTATTTTACCATGTGAACATTCAGTTAGTGTCTATCATCGCACTTGTTACAAGGCATTTACAGCACTGAAAAAAAATTATTATCATACAACATCAAAAATTATGGAAAAATGTTCATCTCTAACACACTCGTTGCCGCAAGCAATGCAACAGCCGTCAACTTCTGCTGATTTTGAAAATATTATTGACGATGTAGGTGTCGTCAGTCAAGAATTTTGTCAACCCACTAAAGATGCAGTTGTCGAGGATGCAGTAAGTGATAATTCAGAAATGATCAATTTGCCAGTAGATAGTTCAACTGAGGAGGATACAATTACTGTAGATAGTAGTAATGTATGTTTTTTTTGCAATAAATATAAGAAAAAATGTCGCTCCAAACAGCAAACTCTACATCGAGCGCAAAAAGGAAAATTTCAATCAGCTATTAGGCAGAATTTAAATTTGGAGAAAGACGATGAAAAACTAATGTTCGATAAATTAAAAAAAATTTCAAATGATATAATATATTATCATCATATTTGTCACACAGAATTTTTAAATAAATTAAAATCGTCTAATAAAAAATCAGTTCAAACAGCTTGGCATAAAAGCCGAAATTTACATAAAAATGTATTTGATGAAATAAGCTATTTAATTGACGACAATGTAATTAACAAAGGTCGTTGTTATTTTCTATCATATTTACACAGACTATATATTGACATGTTTCAAAAATTAGATGATGATGAAAGTCAGGGAATGTTGGACGTTACATTCACAGCGCAACATTTAGAAGATAAAATTCGGAGTGAATTCAGCAACAAGATTCAAATAATGCAATCGAAACATAAAAAAGTGATAGCACCCAGAGGCATCACTACAATCGACGATGTACTATTTGCAAATTTAAAAGATGAAGATACATTGCAAGCAGCAGCATTCATATTGAGACGCGAAATATTAAATATAAAACAACAAAAGCTACCGGAAAATCTTAATATCCAACATTTATTAGAAGGTGAATGTACAACACCACAAATATTAACGGAATTTGTGGGATCAGTTATTGGGAGTGACAAATGCAAACGTAGAAATAGCAATAATTATAAACGTCATGTTAATTCATTATCTCAAGATTTAATTTTTATGGTCCATAATGGTAACATAAAAACTTCAAAACATATTTGTTTAGGCATTGCATTAAAAAGCCTCACAAGTAGCAGAAAAGTTGTAGATGTACTTAACAGGTACGGTCATTGTATTAGCTACAATACCATTGAAGAATTAGAAACAGAAGCAACGTATATTTCAACTGCACAATCGGGGTTATGTCCGGAAGTGGTAAAAAAATCAGGAAATTTATGTACGGGTGTTGCATTTGACAATTTCGATAGGTTCGTCGATACAGCATCGGGAAAGGATACTCTCCACGACACCGTGGGAATAATTTTCCAAAATATTGATTTAAATATTGAAGACATTGTCGAAAGTTTGGATATGGAATTGGATAGTGATACAAGAAAACGGCGAAGACGGACGTTTGAAGCTATCTCCACAAAATTAACTGCGTATCCAAAAAAACCTAGAATGATCAATGCATTCCAATCAACAGTTGATGATAAAGATAATTCTTGTCCTGAAAATCTTCAACTTTATTCTCGAATAGATACTGTGTGGATGTTTAGCCATGCTCTGCGATTGCCGGATATTTCCATGTGGACTGGGTTCAACTCCAAGATTATCAATGATGATAGTCCACAACAGTTAATTTCTTATCTGACTCCAATTAATGCATCACCAACGAATGCTTCAGTAGTTCTTGAAACAATGCTGCAAAGTGAAAAAATAGCTGACGAACTGAACCAAACTTATATGCAAGTCACATATGATTTGGCAATAGCAAAAGTTGCACTTCAAATTCAAGCCACTGAAAAACCGAAATTCGACAGATTATTTATACATTTAGGTCCATTCCATATTATGTTAGCTTATTTCAAAGCCATTGGAAAGATAATCAATGATTGTGGATTATCGACAATTATAACTGAAGGTGAATTATTGGCAAGTGGTTCAGTAAGAAGTTTTATTGAAGGCAAACATTTTAATAGATGCAAAAGGTTGCATCCTATCATGGCTTTAGGATTACAAATACTTCATTTTCGATCATTTTTACAATCTCAAAATATAGAAATATCTAACGACATACTAGAGGAGCTAAAAAGATTACAATGCTGCTCATCTTCATCATTCATTATAGAAGATGAACAACTCATTAATCTGTATGATAACTACGCAGAATATCAAGAAAAAACATTAAACGGAGGATTGGGTAAAGTCGCACAATTTTATATGATGTATATAAATTTAGTTTATTATTATTTAACTTTGAGTAGAAGTATTCGCACTGGAGATTTTGAACTACTTAAATACATATTGCCAAAGATTACGAATTTATTTTTTGCTTGCAACCAGCCGAATTATGCACGCTGGACTGTAAAATATCACTATAATTTGACAAAAGTAGCAGAAACACATCCATGATTAGAAGAAGATTTAAAAAAAGGATGTTTTGGAATTAAACGAACCGAAAAACCGTTTTCAAAACAACCAATCGATTTAACACTTGAACAGACGATTAACGCTGATGCTGGTCGGAGACTCACTGGTGTTGTGCATTTCACAAATTCCATATCTGCTCGACAACGTTGGGCTAGAAGCCATGACATTCGTTCATCCATTATAAGTTATGTACTCAAGGAACTGGGATTTGTAAAACAAGATGATCTTTCAGCCGACTTACAACCTCATAACATCAAAAAAAATTGCAAACAATTACAGAAGTTTATTGATTCCTTCGATCGATATATTAATCCATTCAGCCCAGAATTGTCTCCAGATAAATTATTTAACATTTCTACTGGGAAAGCTGCCTCGCCGCTTGTAGAACAATTCCTTTTAAACGTAGAAAGTATTGGCAATGAGCAACGACAACAATTTATTTTTGAGTGTACAATGGATATCAGCAGATTCGAAAAGAGTATTAAAAAAACACCACTACATAATTTTTCTCATGAAGTAGAAAAGAAAAAAATTGTTAAAATAGGTGGAAAAGTACAAGAAATTCGCCTACAACGGGATTTATTTGGGCGTATGTTAGGTATTTCTATGGACCACAATGTAGATGTCATGAAAATTGTATCATTTCCAATCACTCCTGTACCTCTATCATTATGTCATTTAGATGGCGCGATATGTAAAACGAATAAATCAGTACTAACTAAATGTCTTGAGGCTAGCATTAACCATGAACCACCTCGTTATACTGATGTATTCGTAATAGATGGTTTCTTTCTGCTGTACACCATGAAAGAGATACCAAAAACTATTGGTAATCTTTCGAAGAAAATGTTACAGATGGTAACAAATTTTCCAGCCCGAAGAATCGACGTTGTATTTGACCAATATTTTCATCCTTCGATTAAAGACAATGAAAGGTCTCTACGTCATGAACTACAAAACACGGCATATATAATCTCTGGACCAAATCAAACACGACCAGCTGATTTTGGAAAGGAAATGAAAAATATAAAATTTAAAGAAGCGCTTATTGACTTCTTTTGCCTTCATTGGGCATGTGATGATAATGCACCATTTCTGAATAACAAAACAGTACATCTCAATTTCCGACAATGCTATTCGTATGTTGGCAATGGAAGTAAAGTTGAATCAAAAACTGTTCATGATTTATGTTGTGAGTTACACGAAGAAGCAGACAGCAAAATCATTTATCACGCATGTAGCATCAGTGATAATGCCAATATTGTTATCAGAGGCGCTGATACAGATATACTCATAATCATGCTTGGTAATATGCATAAATTAAAAAATACTTCTTCGCATGTCTGGATGCAGATAGGAATGGGGAATAATGAACGAGTTATAGATATTACAAAAATGTACGAGCATCTAGGTGAACTGACTTGTAGAAGCTTACTTGGCTTTCATGCTTTCACTGGCTGCGACTATAATACTGCATTCTATAATAAAGGGAAAAAAAAGCCGTTTTCATTATTGAAAAAAAACACAGCTTATCAAGAAGCATTTGCAGCTTTTGGCGATGATAATCTAACCGAAAATAAAACTAATGAAATTTTTGATATTATTCAAAAATTTATCTGTGAAATGTATAATTTAAAGAAATGCATTGATGTGAACAAAGCCAGATTTCAGCTGTTTGTTGATACTTATAAGGCTGCTGACATCAACGATCAATTCAGTATAAAAGTCCGCAATTTTGATGGCAGCAGTTTACCACCGTGCAAGAGCGAGCTGTGGCAGCAGTTCTTAAGAGCTATATATATATCAAATATTTGGAATAATGCTTATAAAAAATGCCCATCAACATTACAGCCGGAAGAGTATGGGTGGATCAATGATAAAAACACATACATTTTTAAATGGTTTGAAGGAGATCAGCTGCCAGGTTTTGTAACCGATTCGGTTAAATGTCCATCAGGTAATTTTATTAAACACAATAAAATATTCTGTTTCTATTAATGAAGTCATACTTGACATAATGTATATTGAAAACTAATTTTGTTACAGAATGTAGTTTCTCTGATGATGAAAGTGATGAAAATCTCCAAAACTTAGATGATTTGGATTTTTGTATTGAATCCACGGAAACCTGCAGTTCTGACGAAGAACTGTAATCCATTTTTTTTATTTACCCAATCTTTTCATCATTTAGTCTGTATTCCTATTTTCATTTGTACGCTTGGGTAAATAAAATATATAACCAAATCTGTGTGATTATGAAAATTAAAAAATTTTGTTTATTTCTTTCGAAAATAGTTATTTGTTTAACTAGGCAGCAAAGTAGTAGATTGACTGCCGCGGCTGATAGTTCATAGCCGAGTGAGCGAGGCTAGGAATTCAGCCAAGGCAGTCAATCTACCTTGCTGCCGAGTTGAACATATAATTTTTTCTCCGATTAATTACAATGATATGTAATTTAATAATTATTACTTTAAAAATAAAGCAAAATTTTAAAAATGAAAAAAAAAATCGATTAAAAAAATTTTTTTTTTAATCGCAATATCTGTTTATTTCTATGAAGTCTAATTATTTTGCTGCCTAGGCAGCAAAGTTCTTGCTTTGCTGCCTAGACAGGAAAAGTGCCACTTTGCTGACTGAAATAAGTCTGCAAAATTTATATTTGCTGTCTATCGGAGAAAAAATTATATTTTTAATACTTAACTGACTAATAAATTATAACATTCACAAAAATTATTCACAATGTTTGACTACTTATTCGCTTTCATTACCATTCAGACAAAGAAAGCCTTATAGCGTCTGCCGGCATGTTGGAACCGACCTATGTGTCTGCCTTTTAAAATATATATGTATAATAATAATGTAAATAACATATACAAATTTCAGCTTTGCTGAAATAACGTAAATTTTCATAAAATTTTCGAACTTTGAAATTTAAAAAAAAATACTAGGAACCGGAGTAAGTGTCTGCCATTGTATTTTTTAATAAAGATAGATTGTATACTTTAAGATATCAAAACGGCAGACATGCTGAAATCACGTTTTTGAAGTCAATTTTTACGTTTTTTGACTTGCGGACACGCCCAAAGGAACCATCGGCGGGGATAGTGAATACCCATTTCAACTACGGCAGGTGAAAAACTATATCTAGCATCAATATGGAGTTTGCTAAAATACCGTAAGTCTGCCGGTCACTGGCTCTCAGTCTATTAGTTTTAATTTTAAATTAATATGAGTATTATAATTTTTTGTTGAAATACTTTTCGATTGATAAGATTTTATATTCAAATTTCAAATACGGTATCCGTATTCTATCTGTCAATATTATTCTGAGCGTTTATGCCACATGATAGTAAAATACTATTTTGTGGTATAAACACCCAATGCATCGATAGCTTAATAGCAAAAAACTATTATTCTATTAAACTATCAGTGGTATAAACTTAGTATGACTGATATTATTTTAATAAAAAGTGTTGTGTAGTAGAACTTACGATATTAGTAACAACATTATATAACCCTCTTAAGACCTAGGTCCCACTAAGTCTTAAAAGGTCCTATAGGTTCTAAGTCCCAATCAACATTGATTCAAGCTTAGAGATCTTTTGTTTGCTTGTTGAAAACCAACATTTTATAGTCGATCAAATTACTCGGGTAGTTATCGACATACCCGGGTAGTCGAGTTACGAGTATGTTGAAATAGTCAAATATACCAGGATGCTCGGGTATCGATATTCAAGAGCATATTACAAGTATATTAATAAATTGAATTCTTAAGTGGTATACTAATTATTTTAAATTGAGTGGTAATAAGAGGATGATTTTCACAGTTTTTCCGCTAAAAATATTTCTAATCAACTTTATTTTCTTCATAACTCACTTAGTTTTGATGCTAGAGACTTTTATAAAACACACTTTAAAAAAGTTGAAATATGAGTTTTCCCCAAAAAATGCATTGTTTTTTTTTGTTTATGAAACTTTTGAAACTTTCAATTTTGGCATTTAAATAATAATTAAATAAATAAAAACCAACTTGTGTTCTTCGTGAAAAATCGTCTGAAACCGTGTTTTTTTGGTAGGACAATTGACATTTCCACTCGCGAATAAATCGAAAAGTATTGACTTTCAGAAAAAACATACTAGAACAAAGGTTGCTTAGAATTAGTCAATCTGCCTATTTCCGGAGTTATTTCCAATGAAACATTTTTTACCCCGAGAAGGGGTGGTATCCGCCCCAGGTTTGAAGCAGTCCCCTGCATAGGATCAACTTTGAAGTAGAAGTAGAACCTAAATCCAAATTTTTGACAAGAATATACGGATAAACGGCCATTTTCAGAAAACTTCAATGAGGTTTGATAAACCAACTGACTAATTAAAAACAGCATTTATACTCATAAATGAAGGATGATAAATGTAAATAAAAATTGATTTTCGATGGTTGAATTCGTTGAGTCAGGCGTGCAGACAATTAACAAAAAAATTTAGATAAAAACATAATATCATATTATGCCGGTATTGGTAATTGGGAATGGGATTTGTAAAAAGCCATGGTATATCGGTATACAACTAGCATTTCAACTTCTTTAAAAACACTAAACAGTCTTACCGAAACTACCTTCATATTATATTGTGTTTAAATTTAAGTTTTTGTTTACGGTCGCATCAAGTTTCGAACTCTGGCACTTCGATCGTTTGTCCTGCACGCTGTCCAATCGGTTAATTTAAATGTTAAGAAACAATAAATATTGATAGTATTTACAATAATACTGGCTTCTATAAGACTTCCATAGAATTTATTTTTTTAACTTAGATGTAGAAAATATAGTATAATTCAGGAGATTACTTTTTACGGAAAAAGGTATGTGACATGTAACTTTAATGGGTTTTTTAACAATGAAATCATAATCTGAGATTTACATTCTTAAAAGATTTTGTTTCTTTTTATAATAGACGTAAAAGAATATTAACAAATCTTTTTTCTATTTGTTTTATTAACTCAAAGATTTTGGCTATAGCACAATCATTAACTTTTAGCGTACCTACACCTTTATTTGAATAATTTTTTTAAAACAAAATGATGGTAGTTTATCTAGTCGGCTAGCCCTGATGAGAATGATAAACTTTTTTAAAGTTTAAAATTTTCTCATTGGTTCGAAACTAGATCGGTCGAAAATTGTACAGATTGCAAAAAGTTTCATAATTTGCACCATAATTTTTTAGATTGAGTTCTTATGTTATTCTTGATGGGAGATTTTCCATCGGAGTGATATTATATCACAAATAATTTACAGAATAATTGACTATACCTAAATCTATTAAATATAGGTTTATGTAAATTTTTTGTTTTTTTATACTTCGCTAGAAATGTAACCTAATTTTTGGTTTATATTAGCGTTGACATTTTTTGGTAGTTTATCTAGTCGGCTAGCCCTGATGAGAATGATAAACTTTTTTAAAGTTTAAAATTTTCTCATTCGTTCGAAACTAGATCGGTCGAAAATTGTATGGATTGCAAAAAGTTTCATAATTCGCACCATAATTTTTTAGATTCAGTTCCTATAAAAAGATTTGTAATTGGATTTTTAATATGTCAACAACATGCGTACTGAGTTGCTGATGAACGCAGTTAATTTTTAAAATATGTAGGCGCTGAAATCTCACAGCTCTGAGATATCAAGACTTCCGCCTGGGTTAAGGATTTGGATATAGTTTTCGGCAAAAAACTTTTATGAGGACATGGTTTTTAGTTTTGGGCAGCGATGTATATCAAACATAACTCTTTGTTAAAGTACAAGTATTTGTTTATCTCGGTTTAGAAATTTATTACAAAACTAACACGATACATCAATACGTTGCCGGAAAATTATAACAGATCATAAATTAACATAATTTAGTGAAAAGATGATACACTCAGCAAACTATTTAAAAACCTCTCCATTTAGCGTTTCGAGAAAATATTAATCCCAAAAACATATTTCTTTCACAACTCCAAAAATATTCTAAAAATTAAATAAAATCAAACTTTCAAAGATTCAATCAGCAAACTACTCAAAAACCTCTCCATTTAGCGTTTCAAGAAAATATTCCCAAATCACAAATTCATATTTCTTTCAAAATTCTAAAAATATTGTAAAAATTAAATAAAATCAAAAATAAAATCTAAAAAAATAAATGAAACCGTTTTTTGACACACTTGACATTATTCTTTCGACAAACTTATAACGCCATAATTCTCTATAATAATAATAAAATTTCACGTCATACAAATAATTAGTTTTATGTTTTCCAAAAAATTAGGTACAAAATAAATAAAAATCTTTCTTTTGACACACTTGACAACATTTTTTTGACAAAATTATAATGCCATAATTCTCAATAATAATAATAAAATTTCATGTCATATAAATAATAAATTTTATTTTTTGCCAAAAAATTGGGTAAAAAAATAAATAATATTTCTTTTGACACACTTGACAACATTTTTTTGACAAACTTATAATGCAATTATCTAGTTTATGATCTCACATACCAACCCCTACAATCAAGATTTCTCTGAATTCAATGTTCCTACTCGTAATCACTTAAAATGAACGTTTTTAAGCCAAAAATATGAAAATTTGCTATTTTTGACACACATAATGATTTTTTTGACACACTTCCGGTTTAGTTATCGAATACAGCGTCCCTTCGGACCTGTCCCATGAGTATATCTATTTTTAGAAAAATAAATTTTTGAAATCCCTCCGGCGTTTTCTAGATTTCGTAGGTAATGACGGACGGACGGCCCCGGCTGACAGACAGACATACATTTTTTTTTTTGCTTTTTTAGAATCAGTAGGTCCTAAAACGTCGAAAAATGCCAAAAAATGTGGGGGTAAGAATTTCACTTTTGGCTCATGAATGTAGTACTTAGGTCTTTCAGACCGAAGTAAAATGTTACATAAATATTAAACAATAACAATACCAGCAACGCATATCACACCATCCATTTAGTGTTAATTATTTTAATAGAGTGACTAAATTATGAAACTCTGTATCACCTCAGTTCTTCCTGACGAGTTTGGCTCTCAGAAATGTAAAGAAAATTCATATATGTACCATTATTTATAAAACTAAAGCCGCAATTAGACTATTGCAGAACTCTGCAATATTTCTGCAATAGTCGTGCAATAGTGCGTGCAAAACGTTGCAATGACTCAGAGCAATGTTTTGCAATGAATTCATTGCCTAGCTTTTCTGCAATGAATATTTTACGCACTATCATTGCACGAGTATTGCAGAAATATTGCAGAGTTGTGAATTGTCTAATAATCTTTAAATTTTCTTTATTCCACTCTAGTTGGTTTTTGATTCTGATTCTTTAGCTGATTATGATTTTGATTGATTTTTTTTCTATTTCAAGACTCTAAATAAAGAATATTTTATATTGTGCAAAATATGTCTAAATAAGACATTAAAAAAACAAAAACCGAATTATGCACAATACTTTTCTGACAAAAACGAAACGATTTCAATTTCGTATAAGTCCCTCTAGTTGAAATAATAGAAGCAATTGCTTCTGTCAGTTTGACATATCTCATTTTCACAAAACAGTCTCCGTAAAACTTCTAAAGGTTGGATAATGAAGCAGTTTTTGGACTACGACAGCTGTGCTTCTATAAGATCTTTAAACAGTTACAACCGAAACAACTTCAATCCTAATGACAGCTATAACTTCTATAACCTTTTTTCGGAAGCTTTATTTAGTGTTGTGTAGACTAATTTCGGTAAAGCTTCTAATATTCAATATAGAACTGTTTTAGAAGCTTTCACTCCGGTGGGGGAAGAACTTATTTGTGGAAGTTCTATCGAAACTTTATAGAAGTAAAATATAACTAGCTTCCACTTAGAAGCTTTATTGAAGCTTAAGCTTGTATAACTTAAAATTTAGAAGTAAGTTTGCTAGTTGGGAAACGGTATTCGTAATACGAATTGAATTCCCTACTTCTTAGGAAATCATCACACATAACCCTCATAATTTTCACTTTCTATCTTGAACGTTTTTGCTCAATTGACTTTTTTTTAACCAAGTACATTACTTTTCGTTTTATATTACTTAAGTAATAGTAAAGTAAAAACGAAAGGTCAGACATTACATCTTGAGTAAAGACTCATCCCTTCTGAAAAAAGCCTAAAAAGCTAAAATATATATAAATAACATTTTATATTAATCTTATTAAATTTGAGTAAAAAATAAATTCGATTGAATTGAATTCAATAACACTTTTGTAATAATTTAAATAATAACAATATCAAACCCATTTTTAAAATTAATAACAACATAATTGAATTTTAATTACAAACAATATTTGACGGAATATCTTGAAAAGGTTATCTATCAATTAGGTCAAAAATAGATGAATAGATTAAACAGAACTAAATAATTAACGGTAAACTATATTGTTAAATTAATAAAATTTCTATGCATTATAGTTTTGCATTCGTTGTTGTTATTATTAATTATTTTTATAACTAAATGGTATTGTGGTTAATTGATTTTTAGTTGTTCAACGAAATATTTTTTTGATTATTCATTTGTTTGTATGACTTTTGTAAATTCACCGTTATTGCTTATTACTATTCAAATCAAATATTTTGCATATTTATATATAGAGACAGAAGAAAACCTGTTACTTTTATATTGAGTAGTTAGTGAGACAGAATATTGTGTTTTCTGTGTGCATATTTGATAATAATTTATAAAATTTAATTAATTATTCCAATGTTATTTTACTGTGTATGTTTGTAAGCTTGATGGCAATGTTTACATAAACCAAAAGATTAAAAAATTACAAGCAAGCGGCTTTTCACAGTTCAAAACCACTTGGTTGGCTTGGACGCCAGCATAGTACCAGACGATGACGATGACGTCTTTGGATTTTTGTTAACATATTTTGATCAGATAGTCGACTTTTTCACGGCACCAGACTAATGTTACGTAGTTCAAAATGAGATTTGTGGTCATTTAGTACACCCAAAATAGTAGATAAAGACTACAGACCAATGATTTTTCTGCTTAGTATCTACGACCAAAGAACGCTTTATTTGCATTGTGCGTTATTTATTTATTTGGTTTTGTGAGCACTAGGTGAGATTACTATCCGGGCTCACACCCAGTTAAATTTGTAGATTCATAAAAATGCCATAAACCTAGTTTTATGTGGTTGATAGGCAGTCTCAGATTGTTGGACAAACATCAATCGGCAGAACCCTGCTGAAATGTTAAGAAATTTCCTGTTGAAATGAAAAAAAGTAAAATAGGGATTTGCCAGATAGAACAAGGATCCTGAGAAACAAATTCGCATCTGTTTGGATAGCCACACTGCTATTAAAGCACTGGTAAACCCGGCGATTACTTCTTAACTCTTCAATGAGTGTATAGGAAAAATTTCTGTAGGTTAGTGCAACTCAACAACAATACACTACGATGAGTTCTAGGTCATAGTGGTACTTAAAACATTGTAAAGGTAGATAAACTTGCAAGTGCGGGAGCAGTTATGAAATTTTCTGGGGCTAGAACCCATAGTAGGGCTATCCAAAATTTTTCGTGGTCGTTATTAAAGGATGATGTGGATCTTAAGATGAAAGTATTGTGGAATGCGTCACCAACAAGTAGACAAACTAAAATGGGAGACTCTTAGCTCCGTGGTTGGTGTTTTAAAAGGAGTAAAAATACCTTTTACCATGAGACTTATAGAAAGTTCTTTCTGTGGATGTTGTCTTGAAGAGGCGAAGGACTTTTTGTGTGTATGCCCAGCCTTCTCTAGTATCAGAGTTATGATTTTTGATTATAACATTCTAGAGGCCAGCACCATCGAACAGTCGCGAATACAATCAGTCTTGGATTGCAATAACCAGACAGAAGGGTTTGTGGAATAGTTGGAAATAGGCCAAATTCGGACGCGGTGCTATAGACCGTAGAGTCTGCGTGCCAGGATTAGTTCCACCTCACGCAACATGTCCATGCCTTTCTAATATAATCTTATCTAGTCTGTTGAGGATTTGATCTCTTTCGACCACCCCCAAAGATATACCCAGCCAAACGCTTCCCTAAGCAGTTTATGGCTATTTGGTAGAGTAGGAGTGTTTACTGCTCCTCACATTCTTTGAACTTGTAGGAAGTTGATGGCATCCTATGGTTTAACTTAGGCATTGAGCAAAAATTGGTTGCCAACACAATGTTCACTCCATCCCAGTTATCGTTCCCTCTATCTATAACCGTACAAACAGATTTCTAAGTAAATCTCTAAAGTCTTTGAAGAAAGGTAAACCATTTTTCATTTTGACCGCGTTCAATACTTCATCTAGCGATCTCTACCTGTTATTAGGGGCAAGGCTTTAAGCTCACATTGTATATAAACTGTTCTCAGCTTTAGCTGAGAGAATAAACTGTACAGAATAAACAGTTCTCAGGCTTGTAGCTTCTCCTGAACATTCCACGATAGGGATTTGATTAATCTTTTGAATTATTCTTGTCGTTCTTATGTTCTGATGATTAAAGGCAGAGTGTTTTGGTTTATCTCTAAGGAAATTATTCAGGTGAATAATTTCCCCAGAGCTGCATCAGATGATCCATGTTACAGTCGATTGGGCGATTGGTTAATCAAATCTTTGAGACTCCACTCGGATTTGAAATATGTACCAGGTCCATTGAGTTTGAAGTAAGTGTTGAGATGATAAAATGGTTTTCGCCGCTGTTACTTAGATCTCACAAAATTCTTTAATTTTAAGTTTTTTTTTATTGTTTTTATCTTTTCAAACATTTGGTTCTTGAAAATGTCCATCTGTACGGAGAACCGCATTATACACGCAAGATAGCATTTTGGAGGAGGCCAGGTATCCTGATATACAGTTAGTGACTGAGCTAGTTAGTGGGAACCCAAACTGGTAGATTCTAGGTACGCTACGTGTTACATCATGATCCAGCCCAGAGTAAAATGGAATGAAGTGGGTGGGGATGGGAGTGAGGTAGATTTCAGTCGGAGGAGAGTAGAGTGGTATTTAGCGACGGGCTGTCCCCTCTCAAAGACTCAGGAAACTAAATGGATCACTAATTTATAAATTCTATCACATAATAAAATATGAAATAAGCCAATATTTAAGGAAATAGAAATAAAATAAAAAGGTAAGAAGCCAGTTTTTTAGAAAAATTTTAACGAACATATCCAAAATTGGGTTGCCAATAATCCAGTTAGTGGCATATTACTTGATTATGTGATACACTCACTGTCTTCTTCATTGATTTAAGCCTAAAACTAGAGTTATAAGAAGGTTCATCAAGGAGCATTCCATATCTAAAATTGAGGGTGTTACCGTTGACTGAATACAGTTCAGTAATGTGATATCTCACATTTGTCAATAGCACAGCTCGTTTGTTAATAGCAAAGACTTAAGTCCATTGTGTTGTCATACTCGTAGATCAAAAATGCAAATCAACAAAAACTGATCCCTGTGTGTGGGCATTAAAATGTTTTCTTCATCAAAATCAATAGCATTGTTTCATATTGTAACGTTTCTTAGCCGAGTTACAATTATTTAGTTCGATCACTAAATCAGGAAATTAAAACACAATGGATTTTCTAAACGTTATTATTTTATTCGTTCAAGATTTTATTATAAAAATATGTCTTTTACTACTCTCTCTCTCTGGCGTTTACATCCCATGGAGGGATTTTGCCGTCTGTGCAATCAGCTTCCAATCATCTCGTTCCATGACCAGTTGACCACAGTATCGACATCCTATATCACGAAGGTCTTGGATGATGTCATCACGCCAGCGTTGTCTAGGTCTTCCTCTTCAACGAATACCAGCTGGTTGTTGTTGGAACGCTTTTTTTATCATTCTATCCAATGGAGCCCTTTCTACATGACCAAACCATCTAATCCGGTTGGATTTAATGAATCCGATTACATCGCAGCCTCCAAGAAGCTATCTGATTTCATGATTCATTCGGATTCTATACTGATTTTCAGCAACTTTACATGGACCATAAATTGTTCGTATGACCTTCCTCTCGAAAGGTGATAAAATTCTACAATCGGAGGAAGTCAGTGTCCAGCTTTCACTTCCAAATGTAAGCACAGGTCAGATTAATGCTTTGTAAATTGTGAGTTTACACGACCGCGAAAGATGTTTTGATCGCAAAAGTTTTGAGTAAGCGTAGAAATGTATGCCGCGGCAGAGACACGGGCTTTGACATCTGCCTGCATGTCATTTGAGATGTTATTACAGATCCGAGGTATTTGAAGTTTTCCACGCGTTCTACTTCATAGTCGCCAGTATCCAGATTTCTGGGAGGTATGTTCTTAGATGTTGTTAACACTTTAGTTTTGCCGGTGTTGATGCATAATCCAAGTCGTTTAGCATTTCTTTCAAGCTGAGAGAGACTATCCTTAATATCGCTTGTTCTACGTCCGAGAAGCACAATAGCACAATATTATCTACGTAGCCAAGAACTTGACTAGATTTGTTATATATGCAGTTTTGTGTCTCAATTCGGCTTTTTCTTATCGCGTACTCCAGTGCCAAATTAAATAGTACGGGTGCGAGTACATCACCTTGTCGAACCTGATGTTATATCGAAAGGATCAGAAACTGACCCTTCGATTACTATTCTACAATTTGATCCCGATGTTGTGAGTTTGCACAGAGAAACCAAGGCATATGAGTGCGGACCAAAGGTTTTCGCGGATGATACTATCATATGCTTGCTTGAAATCAACGTAGAGCTGGTGAATGCTGATGTTGTACTCCCAACATTTTTCCAGAATCATCCTTAAGGTAAAACATTGATCTGTGGTTGAGCAGTTGGGACGAAAACCACACTGATAGTCACCGATGATAGATTCGGTGAACGGGATGAGTCGAGCAATTACGACATTAGCTAGTATTTTATATGCAGTGTTCAACAGTGCGATGCCACGATCATTAGCACACTTTAGATGGTCACCTTTCTTATGTAGCGGAACAATGAGAGCTGTTTTCTATTCAGCAGGTAGTTCTTCTTGGTCCCAGATTGCAAGAATCAGATCGTATATACGTGAGACCAGAGCTGCTCCTCTATTTTTTAAAAGTTCTGCGGGAATACCATCGAAACCTGGTGATTTGCCATTTTTCAGTTTTTTAATGGCAGCTTCCACTTCTTCTATTGCTGGGTAAGGGACAAAAATCTCCTCAGTTGATGGAGCAATTGCTCGAATAGGATGAACTTCATTCGTCCTATTCAGTAGGTCTTGAAATTGTGATCGCCACACTGCCAGCACATCACGTTCACTTGTTGTAAGTTCATTATTTTCATTTTTGATGGCTGTTAATCTTGGGTTGAAATCTTTTGTCAGATTCCGTGCATTGGCAAAGCACTCTTTTGAATTTCCGTTGGCCGCATGTTGGTCGAAGTTTTGCTGAGGCTTTCCTGGCGCATAGATAATCAGCTTGAGAGCTTCGGGTGTTCCTTGTTAACCATTTTTCTCGCAGTTTTTGTTTATTTTCAACGGATTGGCGGCATTCGTCGTCAAACCATTCGTTGTGTGATTTCAATTGTCGTTTTCCGATTGTAGTTTGTGCTGCGGCTATAATGGTTGTTTGTAGCGTTTGCCATTCTTCTTGTATGTTTAATGGCATCTCAGAAGAGATGTCATGCTCTTCTATATTTTGTATTATTATTTCCTGATATCTATTCAGCGTTTCCGGGTGATTAAATGCTTTGATATTCCAGCGCACGGTCTTTTTTGCTTGTCTGTTAAATGTAGATGATAATTTGCACTTGTACTTAAAGATGACAAGCATATGATCGGTGTCCATATCAGCACCTCTGTATGATCGAACGTCAGTTATACTTGTAGAGTGTCTCTTAGAGATCATGACGTAATCGATTTGATTTTCCGTTCTTCCGTCATTTGATTTCTACGTTGCCTTGTGAATTCTCTTGTGAGGGAAGAAAGTGCGGAAAATTACTAGATCATACATCATAGCCAGATCGGCTGCGCGACAACCGTTATTGTTGCTGGTATGATGCAAGCTGTTAGGGCCGATATGTGTTTTAAGTTCTGCAATCCTACCAATTTAAACATTAATGTCACCTACCACGATTTTTATATCGTGCCGCGGGATGTTATTGATGACTTCTTCGAGTTCTAGGAAGAACAGGTCTTTAATATAATCTGCTTTATCTTCAGTAGGTGCATGAACATTGACGATCGTTATATTGAATTTTTGCGTGCGGATTCTCAGTGTGCATAGCCGCATATTAATTGGGCAGAAGTCGATAACATGCTGATTCATGCGACGGTGAATAAGAAAGCCAACTCCAAATTCTCCTCCGTTTTGATAACCGCAATAATAAAGAGTGTATCCTTTCGCTGTTTCATGGATTCCACTGACTGGCCATCTTAGTTCTTGTAATGCCACTATATCCAGTGTGTAGCTCTCGACTTGTTGAGTGAATTTTAGGAGATATCCTGGTCTTCTGAAGCTTAGCACGTTCCAGGTTCCCATTTTTAAATCGTAGTCCGGGTAGAGTTTCCGAGGTCGTTCCAATATTGAATCCGAGATATTCCGAGGCCTGTGTAAAGAATTCATGACAATAAATTTTTTACGGAAATGGAGTGTTAGCCCTTCGCCCAAACCAAAATTTCGTGAATAGGTTCGTTCTGCATCTTAAGGTCACCAGAAACAACCTTTTTACACGTTTATATAGCGAGCTGCTTGATCCAAGACACACGCCCGCTCCATGCCGCCCTCAAAAAAGAAGAACAGACGCTTGAGTTGCACTGGTTTTATGGCGCCAATGACTCGCCATGGTGCAGAATCATTGAGTATAAGTATTATTTACTCTGCCCCTCTCAACTACACCAACCTAATTCTGTAAGCGTTACCGGTAGCACGGCGTGGACGTAGAATTTCGGATTTTCGCTACCCTCTCTTTTACTACTATTCCTCTTAATTGTTCTTGTACTAACAATAATTCACCACTTATATTTCTATTGCATTTGTTCACAATATCATTTTTAACTGTTCACTTACAATAATCTTATTCTTTCTACCTATAACACTGTTAATTTTTATTCGCCTATATCACTGCTAAATTTATACTCAATTCTATCGCTGACAATTTTATACTGATCTTATTCTCTAACAACACCTTTTATATATACTACATAAAATAGCCTCGATATCTCTACAATATTCTAGAACACAAACCTTTTTTCCTTCCTTTATCAATATAAACATAATAACACGATCTTCAAATATTGACACATAAGTGTGAGATCTGGGGGGTAGCGAAATCCGAAATTCGACGTCCACGCCGTGCTGCCTGGGTAATGCTGACAGAATTAGGTTGGTGTATTGGAGACAAGCAGAGTAAAAACTGCTTAGTCAATGACGCTACATCACGGCGAATTGGCGCCTTACAACCAATGCGACTCAAGCGTCTGTTCTCCATGTCAGGGGCGGCTTGGAGCGGGCGTCTGTCTTGAATCAAGCGGCTCGCTATATAAACGTGTAAAAAGGTTGTTTCTGGTGACCATGATATGCAGAACGGACCCATTCACAAAAATTTGGGTTGGGCCTAAGGTTAACACCCTAACCCCGGAAAAAAACTAATATGTTAAATTTGGTTATCAGAAAAGAATAATAGACCCGGACAAAAACAGAATTTTACCTGGACGTGAAAAAGGACCAGACTACCGAATCGGAACGTGGAACGTGCGCAACCTGAGCGCTCCTGATGCTCTTATAAGTCTAGAAACAGAGGCTGAGAGGTATAGGATGGATATTACAGCCAATAAGCGAAAAACAAGATTTGGATAGTCACTCTCTATACTGTAGTGGTCATCCTTCTCGAAGAGAATTTGGAACTGGCTTTCTTGTTGGTGCACGCATACAAGAAGCCGTGATGAAATTCATCCCGGTCAGTGAGAGGATCTGCTACCTACGTGTACGTGGTACATATAACAATATTTCTCTTATTGCCGTGCATGCACCTACTGAAGCTAAGACCGTCGACGAGAAGGATAATTTCTACATAGCGCTGGAAGAGGTTATGAAACAAACACCAACACGCGACTTCATTATGGTTCTTGGTGACTTTAATGGACAGGTTGGAAGAGATATCTCTTATGGAAATGTGGTGGGTCCCAACAGCCTGCATTTGAATTCGAATGATAATGGTGAGAGAATGACTGAGTTTGCATTATCAAATAATTTGAGAATTGCCAGTACGTTCTTTCCGCATCCATCGATTCATAAACAGACTTGGGTTTCACCGAATGGAAACACTCGAAATCAAATTGATCACGTTCTAGTTACAGCACGTTTCTGGTCGAGCGTTCGGGATGAGCGATCCTTTAGAGGTGCATACATTGGAAGTGATCACTTCCTTGTATGTGCAACGATAAGGTTCCACTTCCCAAATCCAGGCATTCCGAAATTCAATCAAAGGTAACGTTTTAACATCTCATCATTGAAGAATGCTGAAACAGAAGAGAGATATCAAATCCATATTGCCGAAACATTGGAGAAATCAGAAACCATTAATGGAGACGTCGATAAGTCATGGTATTTGCTCAAAGATGCTGTTTTAAGCGCTGCTGAAGGAATACTTGGACGACCACAGAACCACTCCCAGAAGCTATGGATGGATCAAGCATGCCTTGACGCTATTCAATACAAAAGAAATTGCTATCTGAAGTGTCTATAAGGACGCAACACCAGGTCCACGAAGGAGAACTATAAACTGGCAAGACAAGCCGTTACAAAGCTATGTAGACGAACGAAGAGAGAATGGTGGAAGAGACAGTGTGAGGAAATTGAAAGCTTCAATAAGGAACATCAATCGCGTAACTTCTTTCAACAGGTTAAAACCTTAAAGAAGGGCCCTCAAACTAGATCGACTGCTATTCAAAACGAAGATGGGGAGCTACAAGTAGACCTTAAAAATATTTTAGATACTTGGGCCGCTTAATTTGAGAATCTTCTCAACTTAAGTGACCAGCAACAAGTCGGGCGACGAGCAAAGCTTATTCGTGCGTCAAAGGTACATGTAGACGAACCCACCAAATAGGAATTCGATGCGGCGCTGTCAAAATTAAAATGCAATAAAGCACCTGGTATCGACGATATAACATCCGAAATGATTGTACATGGTGGCGAAACTCTATGCTCAAGATTGTTTGAACTTGTTCAAATGATCTGGAGGACTGAAACCATGCCACAGGACTGGAAAACAGCTATGCTGACACCAATCCATAAAAAAGGTAATCGCCTACAATGTGCAAACTACAGAGGAATCTCTCTCCTCTGCACAGCATATAAGATCTTTTCCTACATTTTGTTATCCAAAATCAATCCTTTTGCTGAACAACTGTTTGGAGAATATCAGTGTGGTTTCCGGCGGGGCCGAGGTACCACCGATGCACTTTTCTCGATAAGGATGGTTTTGGAAAAGTGTCGAGAGTTCAACATACCTGTGCACCAACTTTTCATTGATTTCAGGCAGGCCTACGACTCTCTCGAACGAGAGACTCTATGGTCTGCTCTGGTGTCAATGGGAATTCCTGGTAAACTGGTATCACTATGCAAAATGACAGTACAGAACTCTCTATGCTGTGTGCGAGTAGAGAACGAAATATCAAAGTTTTTTAAAGTCGACTCCGGATTAAGACAAGGTGATGCTATCTCTCCTATACTTTTTAATCTAGTCTTGGAATATGTGTGCCGTCAAAAGAAACTACCGACTAATAACAATATCTTGTCAATAAACTCATTACAGATGATTGCTTACGCTGATTATGTTGTCATCCTCGGCCGAAGTGAAGCTGTTATGAGTGAGACTTTCAAGTCGCTTGAGAGTGGTGCTAGGAAAATTGGTCTGCAAATTAACTACAATAAAACCAAACATATGAATGTTTCAAGAGAGGCTGAGAAGAAAGATTTGATGTGCGGCGATGAACGAATTGAGGGAGTTGAATCTTTTAAATATTTGGGATCAATGCTTGACTCAAACAACAGCATACTTACAGATATTAAAGCTCGAATCGCTGCAGGTAATCGAACTTTCTACTCAATTAAACCTCTCCTTGGATCACCGTATGTATCAACTAACACCAAGCTCAAGTTATACGAGACATTGATTAGACCGGTTGTGATGTATGGGTCACAAACATGGACCCTTACACAAAATGACGAAACGCATTTATCTGTATTTGAGCGTAAGATCCTACGCTACATTTTTGGTCCACTTAAGACAGACGATGGGGAGTATAGAACCCGGTATAACTTTGAGATCAGAGACCTTCTTGGGGGTCCTGATATAATAGGTTGTATCCGTTCTAATAGGATTGCTTGGTTTGGGCATGTTCTACGAGCCGATTCACAGTCTGGAATGATTAGAAAAATGTACGTTAGTACCCCAGGGAGTGGGCGACCGCGAGGTAGACCACGACTACAATGGGAGACTGACGTAATAAACGACCTTAAAAAAATCGGCTGCCATGGTAATTATGTCGCTGTTGCAAACGACCGTGGTGAATATTCAAAGCTGATTAGCCTGGCAACGCTCCTACATGGAGCATGAACGCCTTAAAAAAAAAAAAAAAAAGTGTGAGATCTACTCTTTTTAATTTGTTTATTTCAGAGATGGGTAAGTCGCAAACGCAACGTCGCAAATTACGTTTTCGACGCGTCGCAAACGTATTTGTTACACTGATTTTGCGACGTCATTTGTTACGTTTGTGACGTTGTTATTTTTTCATGCAAAACCACAATTTTTTAATTCACTTTGTTAGTATTTAAATTTTAAATTTAAAAATAAAACAGCTTTATTGAAATATATATTTTTATTATAAAATAATATCACATATTTTTGAAAAAAAAAACATAGGCACTTCATTTGTATTATTAAGTTTTTTGATTATACAATCATAAAATAATATTGTAATAAAAATGAAACAGTCTTAAATTCTTTCCTTATGAGTTAGGAGTAACAAAAATTCATAAATAAAATATAAATAAAATATCAAAATATAAAAAAAATAGGTACAGTGAGTTACATTATTAGAAATTATAGTTTTGGTTAATTTAATATTCGTCAGTCCAATTTCTATCTCTAAGTTTTAATGAATGGTAAATATGAACCAAATGTTTTGAATGGTCAAAGGTCAATCGATTCCTTTTTAGATTATGAACAAATGACCATTCCGAAAATAGTCGTTCTATTTGAGCTGACGATGCTGGTATCAACAAAAGTTTTTTAGCTAATTCAGCAAGAGCAGGAAATTTTTTTCTGCATGGCTCAGAAACTTGTAGGACAACTGATATTTTTTGAATTTAGTAGTTCAAATCTATCCAGATTATTCTTAAATGCGTTTAATTCTTTAAGACCATCTCCATTCAACACATCCAGTAAAAATTCTTCTACAATATCCAACTGCTCAGAACTTAATTTTTTACCACGTTAACTATTGTGAAGACAATTAGACGTTAAACAAAATTTGTTCAGAAACATTTTTTGTACGCGCTTTGAGATTATTTTGAAATTCTTCCGGTACTTGAATGGTACACCACATTTCCGTCGCATCTGCAATCGAAAATTTCATTTCCTGGCTCCTGTTGATTAATTCGCAAATTGGATCCAGTACAGATATTCTTCTTTACTTCATCGATGAAATTATCACTGTACAACATCTGTACTACATTTGCTTTTATTTTAGAATTTTCCGCAGCTGCAACTCCTTTCAGGGTGGTTAGATTTTTTATTATACATCTAAAAACATCTCGATACGAAGACCGTCTTGTATCGCATGGTGTAATAAGACGAGTACCACCTTGTTCTATAATTTTTTTTCATGGTTAGGATGTTTAAACTCTTGTATGATGGCATTTGCTTTGCTAAGTATTTCTCTATTGACGACATCTTTATCAAGTAGATTTGCCGTGTGAGAACTGCAACAAGTGCTCCAAATAGCTATCATTCTTCCCATTTTAAGCATAGCAGTGGCATTATCTGACACTACACAGTAGACATTTGTATACTGTATCTAGCTTCGGCTAAATTGATACATAAGTTCACCACATCAGCAAGAGCTTCGCCCGTCTCCCTGGGGGATGTAAAATCGAATGCTTGTAAAAATACATTTTCACCACTTGCATTATGAAGCATGCAAGCAACGTTTTTTGTATTGCTTGAGGTATTTTTCCATCCATCAATCAATAAAACCGAATTTTTACTTATTTTATCATCCTTTTCAATACAATTATCATATGCCCTCTCTAATATTGTGGTAGATAAAGTTTTTCTAGTGGGTGGCACATATGATAGACGAAGTTTTTTCAATAAATTTTTAAATTGGTCAGATTCCACAACACTATAGGGAATATTACATCCAAAAAAAAAATTGCCAAGCAATTTATTTATTTCTTCTGTTTCTTTAGATGAAATTTTATCCAAAAACCCTACATCTATTTTCTGCTGTTTAAATTTAGAGTGATTGTTCGTATTTTGATTTTCCATGGAAGAAGCAGTCGTATTGTAAACTACGAGCGAATCTGAAGAGCTAGTCTAAAATTAAAAAAAAATTATAAAGTCCAAAAACAATACAAAAAGAAAGTGCTATACTGATGCTACGCAACCAGCTAATTCGTCAACAAATTCCAGTTCAATAGTTTGTCCTTCAATTTCTTCACAAGCCGTTTCAAACTCCATTGGTGTTCCTTTAAAGCTTTTGCCATTGTCATCAATTATGTTAATTTTTTTAGTGCATATATTTCTGTAACACATTTAAATAAACAAAATTTTAATTAGCTATATAGAGTTGTAATAAACTAGCTAAAAACTCAATAAATCACCTGTGAGCTATTAATCTTTTTATAGCTGTATTTTTTACCACATTTCTACAAAACTCACACAAGGCAACATTTCTATTACTTTGTTTAATAGAAATGAAGTTTAATTCCTTCCACAGTAAATGAAGAGGACGACCGGTCATTTTTATTATTTAAATATATTTATACAACTATTTTTGTATCGCACTTTAAGTTTAACATGACTCTACACTGACTAAAAATTTATATTAAACTAAAAAATAGGGTTAGAATAGAATACAAAAGTAAAAAACACGAGAAACTAGCTGTCAAAGTTTGCGACGAATTTGCGACGCTTTTGCGACACGTCATGTAACAAACTCTTTGCTACACGTCATTACACAGCACTGGTTTATTTATACCTATTCTCTAATAGATTGCGTTTACTTTCTTATAAGATAAACAAAAACTTCTTATTACGAGTTTACTTTGGTTACGTTGTTATCTTTTATTGATTTATTTATTTTTATATATTTTTTGAGGAACTATTTTCTCTAAAGAGTATTTTCTCGAAAGATGTTCTATTGTGTTGTGTTCTATCGTATTCCATAATCGTCACATTATAATAGTAGCTCGTAGTAAGACTACGCAGAATAATCAGTCAGTAATATTATAAACAAATAAGAAATCAAAATAGAATATTATTAATCATAATCTGTTTATATATACCCATAAACCAATAACACGATCTTTTCGTCCCAATTTTTAGATACATTCATTAACATAATTAAAATTCTTACTTATCGATTGTTCGATGCTGAAAAGAATTTATTTTTGACTCAAAAGAATTTGATGCATTTGTGTACAACAATAATTTTGCTTTACTATTACAAAAGTTCTCTCCAAAGAACTAACTGTAAAATTAACTATAAATATTAATTAATTTTCTGTTCAATACTATACTTACAATGGCAATAAAATATTGATAATATTAAAGATAAAATACAAACATGCAATATTAAATTGAAAAAAATGAGAAAAATTTGAAATTGATTATGAAAAACAAAAGACTTAAATGTAAGCGACGAACCCATAAAAACATATCAAAAACGAAAATTAATAGCTTTTATTTTACATTAATAATATTTGTGCAATAGAAAATCACCTGTTAAATAAATGTATTTTAACCTAAAAATTAAATAAAAATAATAATATTTATGTTGTGATTGTGTTAAATTAATACTTTTTGATCAAATTACTTATACGTTTCATTTACAAACACTTTTACACTTCCTACTACGTTTGTACTTATAAATCTTACAAACCGGTTCATTTCTTAATACTGTATTTAGAAAACAAAATATTTTCTTGTATCGTATGTCTCCATATAATTCTATTCCTTTGAAGTTGTTGAAAAGAAATAAAAAGTCTTTTCTAGAGTGTGTGAAGTGAAGGGAAGGGAAGAGATGTTGGAAATTCTTTGATTCCTACTTTATTTTTGTATTGAAATCTACCTTTTGGCATACTAAAAAGAAACAAAATTGAAAAGAAAAAAAAATCACCTTCACCGTGGAAAAAAAACCATTTAATTCAGTGAGTGTTTAGTTTTCGTTTGAGAAAGTTTAGAGGTGAAATTATTAATAAAATATTAATTTTAGTTCTCAATCAAATTATTAAGATTTGGAATTTTGTAATTATTGTGAAATAAAATATCAATTTAAAAAAAGATTAAGAGTTTTTATTTTTGCTACATGAAATCTTAAATTTTTCTAATATTAATTAAATTCAAGTTATTTTATTTTTTCCTTTGAAATCCAGTTTCTTTGAAATTAAAAATATTATATGTTCTGTTCTTTCTACATATTTTTAATCAAGCGTTTAAGTTTATTTTTTATTTGTTTTTGAATGTAAAGTTATTTTTTAATAAAAAAAATAAACTCAAATTAGGTCAAGTTGAATAATAAGATTTGATTTCGTGGCTCGAAGTATTTTTGAATTAATTAATATTGAATAATTTATTTGAATTTCAGCTTTTCTTAAATTTAATTAAAACAAAACTAAATAATGACTCTTAGATAATAAATAATACTTAAGTGTGACTTAGTGCCAAAAAAATTATTAGAATATTTACGTTTAATTAGAAAACTAAGTTTATATAATATTTAAAAATAAATAGTGAATTAATTTCACCAATAATAAAATAGTTAAAATTTTCAACAAAATTCGATCAATCAAATTTTCTTTGGATATTTTTGGATATAATTTACTTGGTAAGCTCCAACAAATTTGTTTTTATTGTATGATCATTCTCATCGAATTTTTGTTTATCTAGAATTTTGTTTTTGGGATAAAAGAAAAATAATGTTTTATTGATCTTTGTTGTGAACCGTATATAATTTCTGTTTTTTTTTATTTTTATTTTATTGTGTAAATCTACCTGTTAAGGTTGAATATTAAATTTAAAATCATAATTTTGTTTAATAACATCCTTTATATAGGTAATAAATGAATGGGTTCTTCCAAGAAGTTACAAATTTTTTGATTTTTGGGTTAGACAGTGATTATATACATTGTGTCATTAGCAGTGTTAATAATGATTTTTGCTTTAGTTCTATATGAACCGGTGCTGTGGTTTTATTGAAATTTACTAGTAGGTTGGATTTACTATTATTTAATTTTTACTGTTGGTAGATATTATTCCAATCTCCATCGATCGTTTATGATATAAAACTATCTAAGCTGAAAACAAATCAAATAACAAGAATAATTAATTGAATATAAAATGACTTAACAGTTTTATGAATCATAATTGCTTATAGTGTATTATTGAAAGAACTCCTAAGAAAATTTTTGGATTGCTAAATATACAAACATTTTTAGTTTTAGCATTCACAATGATATCATCTTTATTGGTTTTTTGATAATTATTATTTCAAGTTCTGGGTCTTATAAAAAATTTAATAAGAAAAAACTATACAGATTCCTAATAATTTATTAAAACGACAAAGTATTGGTTTTATTAGTAAAGTTGTTTGGGATCTGTTTTTAAATTTGTTATTCCATGTTTTATAACTTGAAATAGTACATTATGATGCTAGGACGTAAAGCTAAAGATTTTGGACGGATGTGGAGTTTGCAAATCGAGGCGCTAGCCGAGATTTGCACCCACATTAAGTCCAAAATAGCTTACGTCCGTGCATCATATACTATTTTTTATTCGCCGCAAGCAAAATATTTTAAGAAAAGTTGTTTATTCTAAATTAAAATTATTTATCTTCATTTTTATTTTCATAAATTTTAAAATAAAAATATGTGGAACAAGTTACCTTTGAAAAAATATTTATTATTTTTTCCAAATTCTATGACAACAAATGATAACAACTATTTTAATTGGATAATGAAATTTTGAATTTGCGGGTTGCCTTGATAAAAAAATGTATTTTTCATAGAATTTAAACAAATACAAATGCTTTTTACTTTTTTGGACGTAGCTATGACGACAAAATAAATAGTTGAAAAGTGATACTTTAAAGCCGCAAATCACAGTAATAAAGTAACACTTTAATATATAGGCGAATAAAAAATATTTTATTGATCCATTTTGCACAAAAATACGTATTAAAAATTGTTTGGAAGAGAAATTTAATTCGCAATAATAAATATGCGTATATAAATTTTTGCAGAGATAAATGTTTATTAAAATTTTTTCTGGTCAACCTGTTATTGCTTTCTTTAATTTTGCTATCCAATTGCTAGTCTAGAAAATACATATATAGAAAGAATATTAATCTAATTGCAACCGATTTAGCAGCTATATAATTTTGTGATCTGGTTTAAAATATATTCATTAAACAAATATCATATTCGCAACGATGATTAACAAGTATACACAATTAAAAAAGATAATTTGATAAAATTTGTCAGCGGTTTATAATTAGTTTCAGTATGTTGTTGAAACAACAAATATAGTATGCTATAGAAAACTACTGCTAACTATATTAGCATATTATTAACAGTTTTCTGTAATCTAAATTCTAACGTATAAGGCGTTTCATTATTGTTTATTTATTATGATAAAATCACCTTCGCAGTAGACACATTAAGTTAATAACAACACACTAGTGCATAATAGAATATTATAATTTTTCTTGAAATATTTTAAATGATTTTTTTTATATTGTAATTTGTACCTACATGCTTTACAACAAATAACAACAACAACTGTCACTATGGTAACAGTCTCTGAATAGTACTTTGTTGTTTGTGTTCTATTCTCAAATAAAAGTTTTTCACATTTGTGAGAGAATTAAAATCATTAAACACTAACGCAATATACAATATTTTTATTTTATCCATTTGACAAAATACACTAGTTTTACAAGAAAAATCTCCCTAAATAAAACCCAACTTTTCATATAGATTTTGACCTGCTGAACACGAATATCATATTTATTTTTTTAGTTTAGCTCTTGTTTTTGAGATATTCACTAAAAACCAATTTTTTCGGTGAACAAAAAGGTTATTCTGGGTTTTGGATCGCATATTTTACAAAACAGACAAATTGAATATATTAATGAAACAAGTGCATAGTAAAGATACCAATAAAAATTTTCAGGATTTTTTTTGAAAAAATCCATCAAGGATTCTGGAAATTATACTCGAAAACAGTTGAAAAAAAAATCAAAAATTTACGTTTTTTTAAAATTTTTCAATATTCAACGCCATAAATTTTGAACAAATAATGATTGTAAATTTTTATTTTTTTGGAGCCTACAGTTAATTCAATATTCCTTTTTTTATGTTAAAAATCAAGAATTTTGGAGCAGGTTGCACCAAGTTATTCAGGTTTTCCCAAAAAAGTCAAAACTCAAAATTTTGGAAAAAAAATGTTTACTAAGAATAATTTATATTCTGCAACATAATTGATTTATATTTGAGTTGTGATACAGATTTTCGAGTTAAAATTGCGAGTTATGGTCAAAACCTGGTCGTAACACAACGTTAAAACGTTAAATGAACATTTTCTATACTGTACCATCTTGAATGTGTTAATTGGCAGTTGACATAACTATTTTTTTGGCATTCACGGTTTATCTTCATTCAGTTTAATGCCAAAGTAATGAAGGTATGCAATTCTTATTTATGGAGTGATTTTTAGCAGTATGTATTATACAAACTCCACAAATAAAACAAAATAAATTTGGACTATATTTTCACTTGAAACTTCTTGAGAAGCCATTTAAATGAATTTAACTTTCACTTTACTATTTTAAAAGAATTCGCAACTGATGTTTGAGAACGACTGAGCTTGTAAAATATTATTTTCGATGCGGCACAAAAAGAAAAGAAAAATACATAAAAACGAGGTTGAAATAAAGGAAAACTTAGAATGGCTTGCTGTTTTTATTCGAAAATCTGTATAACAACTTAATTATACATCAATTATGTTATGAAAACCTGAATAACTTGGTGCAACCTGCACCAAAATTCGTGTTTTTCAACTTACAAGAAAGGGAATTGAGTTTACCACCTGCTCCAAGAAATTAAAAAAAATTTACAATCATGTTTTGTTCAAAATTTATGGCGTTGAATATGGAAAAATTTTTAAAAAACGTAAATTTCTGATTTTTTTCAACTTTTCTCGAATGTAACTTCCAGAATCCTTGATGGATTTTTACAAAAATAGCTCAAAACGTTTGTTAGTAACTGTTAGTATCTTTACTATACACTTTTTTCATTAATACATTGAATTTGTTTGTTTTGGAAAATATGCATTTTAAAAACCGGAATAACCTTTTTTTTCACCGATAAAATTGGTTTATCGCGAATATCTCAAAAACAAGAGCTAACCTAAAATACTATGATATTCGTGTTCAGAAGGTCAAAATCCACAAGAAAAGTTGGGTTTTAGTCAGGGAGATGAAAAAAGATCAAAATTTGTAAACTAGTGAAATATGCATTAATTTTATTTCATTTCGAAGAATAGAGAGAGATTGCATGTAGTTTTGGATATAATTTTAAATCAGAGTATGCGGTTTTATTTTAAATTTTTTGTATGTGCTATATGTTTATATAATATGTTCATATACATACAAACTATATGTTCATATACATACAAACAAAATTTCTTTATTCTGTTGCGCTTATTCAAAAATTATAGCGCAACACAACACAATAATGCATACTATTATTTTTTTAAAAACACACAAATAAAGTTAGTTTCAATAATAACAAATTGATAAATATGTGAAACATATAAAAATTACCATGACAAAGATATATTTATAAACATTTTCAATGATTATCACGCTACCATCATAAATAAACGTGCAACAATTAATATATTTGAATATGAAAAATAAAATAAAAATTTCTATAAATAGAAAATAAATAAATTTATTTCTAGTCTTAGAAAAAGTACAATGAAACCCCTGCATTAAATAGTAATATCTACTCGTTTGATTTCAAATCACTTGATGCTTTCGTGTTTAAACTTTCATCCTCATACGAATTAATTTTTTAGAGGAATTAACGTTTATTCTTTTAAATTGATTTGTTTATTACATTTTTGTTAGTATTGACGAATTATGAGTCTAGAATTGACATTTACATACTAATCTGATTTTATTTCACTAAGTCATAAAATGCTTTCGTGATCCAGTTTTAAAAAAATAGTTCACCTTAATAGTTTGATGAAATTTGGCTCACGTAAAACTATTACCAGGATGTTGTTGAAAAGTTGGAAATAATTTATTACAACTTTTTATTGGTTTAGCACATTTAAAGTCCGGGTGATTTTTATCATCATACATTTTTTTTAAAAATAAAATGTGTTCTGTAATAGGATTTACTTTATGTGTCACAATAACATATACAAACATTTTAAGACGCAGGTCCCACAAAAACATGTTTAGCTCCCACTAAAATATTTTAAAAATTTGCAGGAACAAAACTCAAATGTAACAGCCAATAATTTAACTATTAGCATATTACTTGATTATACGACGCACTATCTTCCTCAATGATTAAACCCACATAAAGAGCATCATCAAAGAGTGCTCCATAACTAAAAATAAGAGTGCTTTCGTTAAAAGCATGTACCTTGACTAGTGATATCTCACTGCTATTGCCAGTGATATATGATCTCACGTCAGCTCGTATGTCAATATCAGGGACTGAAGTACGCAGGGTTGTCACACCCGTAGATCAAAAATACAAATAAAAAACAAATTATAGATCCCATCCCTCCATGCTTAACAACAACTGAATATTCTTTTTTACTGTTTTATAGTGCTTAAAACTTGTCTTTGGATTATTTTCCTGTATTTAAACAATTTTTAATAATGTACGAGATAAACAATATTTATTTCCGTGCAGTATACCGGAATGAAAACTATTTTTTTGGTATTTTAATTTAATAATCAAGTAGACTAATTTCAAAAACTGTTCAATAAATATCCATGTAAACTTACATAATAATAACTAATTGCGATTGTAGTAAGAAGAAAATTAAAACACATGTGACACACTATAAATTTTTTTTGGCATTCCAAACAATGTGCTGGACTTTGGCGAACTTTGTTTCGAGCCAAAATTATGCATTTCAGTACGAGTAAGAATGTTGCAGTGCGATGCTGATATTACGAATTCCGTGTTAAACATTCATTATTTCTTTCTAACTTTGAAAGAAAATTATGAATTCAAAATATAAAATTAATTTACATCTAAAATTAAATCCAAGCAAGTTTTTTTGTCAAATAAGCCGGAAACTGGTTGAAGATAAAAAAGGTTATCAATGTGTTATGTGTATTTAAAGCGAAAATTGGTCTAAACTTTTATCTTCAACCAAAAATATGCACTATAAAAACCATTTTAAGCGCTATAAATATACTCTAAAAAACTATTTTTAGCATTTAAAACATGCTCTAAAAACCGAGAGAAACATCATGGAAATATATGTTTTTAGAGGTTTTTTAATTCGGTTCCTAAGAGGTCATAGTTCTTTAACTATAGAAATGGCCCACGTGACTTGCTTACCTGAGATACCTGAGCTATAAATTCGAGCCGTTTTCGCTATTATATAATGTAGACTCGAGATATTCCGAGTATCAGTATGGTAGTACATGGAAATTTATCAGTATTAATTATTATTAATTACATCAGTCATCAAAATCTAAAGTGCCCAAATCCCGTAAAGTTTTTTGCTTCGATAAAAAATTGCCACTAATGATCTCCAAAATTTTTCTCTTTTGGTCGTTTATTGTTCTTATAACGACGATGACAATGTTTCTGCTAACAACTTTACAGCAACCATTCAATTCGGAATTAATAAATTAGTTCCCTTTTCAATGATGAAACCTTAACAAAAATTTTTGCATTATATTGACGGAGATATAACAATTTATAACGATACCTTTGACGCAGCGCTAAACTACTTTTTATTTTTGTGGGACGGGCCTGTAACCGAAATGTTGCACTAACGACCTCTCTTTTCTTTTTGAAACTACACCAACAAACCGGCAGTGCTCAGCTGGAATCAGATGCATCATACTTAAAACATATATTATTTCCGCCGTTTTTACTCGTCAGTAAAGTTCAAGTTGTGCAAAATGTGTCATCTGATTGTTATAGGGAAAGAATGCAGAAGACTGCTTTCCCCGAACTGCATTTAATTAAACTGCTCAAATGAAGCAACCCAGAAAAAATTAAATTATTAAACATTTTTTTTAACACCCGTAGTTCACATTTGTCGTAAACTTCACCAAAATATTTGTGTGGAATCAAAGAAAATTAAAATAATTTTATAGATCTAAAACAATTTTTCAATGATATTTCAAAACTTAAGGATCCGAAAATTAAATCTAAAATTGAAATCTTTAACATAATAAACCATTCTTGACACTTAGCCTAGTCAACCAAAATTTCCTTTTCACTTGTTACTTATAACACATCAAAAAAAGAGCAAACAATTTTAGAGAGATCGCAGTGGTTCTCGTTTAAAATTCAATTTACTTTTAGCCTAAATTTTATCAAATTGATTGGTGAATTACGTTCTGAGCTAAGTGTGGTACAGAATAAAAACATCGCATTTTTAGTAATACCCAAGGGTTATAAAAATTGTATAAAATAATTGCAATCTTCAGTATTAAATTTTACATGCCATATGACCCCACTCCACTGGTTCCAAAAAACATTCGTTTTACATTTTTCATTCTTTGCCTCTCTAAACACAGACTTTCAGTTCTAATTTCTAAGAGGTTGCTATAGTTTTTAATATAGATGAGATTACTAGTATATTGAGTAAGTTTTCTATAACAAGTCTGAAATTAACAAATTTTACATAAACATTTTGATAATAAGCCAACAAAATAAAGAAAAGAATACAATCTCCTTAGATAAAACACTTCCTCTCATATGACACCTATCTGAATACCATAATAAGCGGCAAGATTTTCTCATAAAATTTTAAAGCTGCTTCAAGATAGATGCACAGAAAATCGATAGTGAAGGTCGGGCGAATACCAAAATCTCAGTTCTATTTTTAAAACACGGAGCCCTAATAAATATTACTGCCACGATAGTAAAAAAGACCCAATTTTTCGAATTTCTTATTTCTGTCTATAATTACTGTGTGTGAATCCACAAATATTTGGCAGAACAAAACTTGTGAAAATAAAATTTTGACATAAGATGAAAATTTTTTTAATTTTGGTGTTTGCAGTTAAATAGTAGTTTAATCAATGAGTGAATAATGAAGTAGTTTATTCTCAAGCAAAAGTTTAAAATTCGAGCGAGGCACGAGCGAGAATTTTAATTTGCGAGAGAATAAAATTCATTATTCACGAATCGATTACAATACTTTATTCTCTGACAAAGATTTTATTATAAAAAAGAATTGTGTATTATAAAAAATAAAAACATTTTCTTCAATTAAAACAATAAATCTTTATTGTTTTAATTGATAAATCAAATTTCTTAATAAAAAAACCCTGATGATAAAAAACGCCCTTCTCATACAATCAACCAAGTTCAACTAAACGAAATAAGAGAATTACTCAAAATTTGATTTTTGAACAAACCTTATCAAAGCAAATGTGATTATAATTTGAAAATAATTTTAATGAAATCAAAATAATTTGACCAATTGGAATCATACCAATTGAATAAAAGTTTCATTAGGCAATAGGTTAAGTTCATTAGGCTATAGGTTAAAAAACAATACAATAATACATACTATTATTATCGAAAAAACATACAAATAAAGCTGATATAATTAAATGGAAGTGAATAAAAATATATTATATACTTAATATATATTAGTACAAATATTATTTTGGGGCTTAAAAAAACTTCTGTCGTAAACTGCTGTTGCTTCTGTCATAATTTGTTCCTTCTGTCATAATGGTGAATACAAATTCAAAATCACAAAACTTTGACAAATAGTAATTGTCATCTGTTATTATTTCGTCGTTTCGCACACAGCATATGTCACCACAAAATCTAGAAAAAAAAGTCAGAATTATGTGAAAATATGCAAAAATATGAATTTTAAGTGAAATATGCCTTTTGAAGTAAAATATGCAAAAATATGCTCTAAAAAATAGGGCTTAAAAGTCGTAGTTTTACCTGAAACACATTTCAAGCTTAATCAGTTTTGAATTAAGTGCTGTAAAAAAACATGCCAGTGCATATGTAGCAGTTCCAGTTCCTCAATAATTGCACAAAAGTAATTCCATAATAAATATTAACAAATAAAAATTTTCCACCCATCGCATTGCGTTATACGTAAAATATATTCCATTATTGTGAATCAGCCATAAAAAATGGCAAGGGTGTCGATATTGAAAAACGCATGTTCAATGTTAAGTGATATTAACTGATTGTCAAATTCTCCATCTTAGAATAATGTGGCTTTTCCACGATATTTTTTTAACATCTTTTCCTCCATTAATAATTTTTTTCAAATTTCATTTTCTCTTTTGCATAAAAATTTACATTAACAAACTTTTCTATTCCGTATCGTTCTATACAAATATATAACAATGTATGCATTGAAAGAAATTTATTATTTAGTAAATTATTACTTGTTTGAATTATCTATAGTAATCTCGGAATTATTATTTATTGGAGCACTAAAGTTTATCGCTACAAATACTCCCTCTATACTTTCATCAACAGATTAAAACCTTGATTTGGGGAACAATCTGAAGAGGATTTAGTTTAAACTCACCTATTTCGAGTACTAATCAATCGCGCACACAAAAATTCGTCTTGTACTGTCCAATGTCCATTCTAATCCTTGGACTCATTCCATTCTTCTCCTTCTACCTCCGCATAAACAAGACAACGTGACGCTAAGGCAACTGTATAGGGTTAAGTAGGGTAGGGTTAGGTTTATCCCATTCCACAACAACAGATATTCCATCCTGCATCCACAATTACGCGAGCAGGCAGAACCACTCGTACCCGCGCTGACTTTCTTCGTACTGTAGAACAAGAATTCTCTATATCGTCTCATTTTTGATCGATTTTCTGAGTTCCCGAACGTCATTGAATCATTAACTGGGAAAAAATACTTTATTGAGTGTTCGAACGCACACAAGTAGTCTTCTCTCTTGAAATGAAAAAAAATATTTTAAATTTAAAAAATAAATTTTTTTAGAAATACAAAAACACCAAAAGCTGTAGACTTCTGCAAATGTTGACCCATTCCGCTATGGTTTCAAGAACAGTTTTAATTGACTCAGCTGAATACGGTTAATTCACACACCAATCATTTTATTTGTTCTTTTAAATTTATTGTCTCTTTAAATTTGTTATGATACTGTCCGTATTACTATAAACAGTATTGCAAAATAGCTGCGGAGAGAGTGAGGAGTGTAGCCGACAAATTTAAAAATAAAACTATTTCACCAGCAATTTTTTTTAAATGTAAGAAATACAATTTCTGTATTTAATTAAAAAAATAATAGGGCAATAATACACAGCACATTTTATTTAAAAAAAAATATGATGTACTGGTAACCTTGGCGGCAAGCTCTAGCGATGCTTAAAATACAATAATCAAAAGTATGAATTATTTATAAAAATCAAATAAGAAATATATAGGATTAAATTATATTTCATCATTAGACTTGGTGATCAGATGCAAAGTGTGATCATTTTGTGTGAAGATTTTTTCAAATTGTAGTCAATTTGAACATTTTAAATCCGAAATACAGTTGAGATCGGAAGTGCAAATATGCACATATTTATTATATAATTTATTAAATATTCAATTTTCTATAATATTTTATTTCAATATTGTAAAATTATCTCGGACCGGATGTAACTTTAATTCATTTCTTTAGTCTCATTTACTTCATTTCTGATAAAGGATAATGCAAAAAAACCAAACACATCAAAGCAGGTATTCATTGATATCAGCCGCTTTGCAAGTAACTTTCCTTGAAGAAGATAAGAAACACTTAATTTTTTTTTAATTTCAATAATTTTTAAAATGTTATTCTATTGTTATTTAAAATTCGTTATGTAATATAACATTAATGGTTATGTAGTATTATATTAATGTGGTTTTCCTTAATTTTCACCGTTTTGTGTGCTTTTATCACTTTGATTATAAAAGATTATAAGGTATATATTTGATTATATATGATTAAAATCGAATTTCGGCATGCTACTTTATAAGTCGTTTTACAGTTCAGATAGTTAAGTAAAAAGAACAGATGAAGGCAACTGTTATTGTTTATGGCACTAGATTCCGTAATCGACTTTATGATAAAAAAACAAAACATAATAAATTTTATTAGTATTATAATCATTTATATTTCTTTTAGTACCATATTATTTCAAATATAATTTTTCACCCAAAAAATCAAATTGAATCATAAAACAGGTGTCAATGCAATAAAAAGTCACAAAAGACCTTATTTTTGAAATAAAAAACACCTATACTATTTTTTAACAAAACACTGAAATTATGATAACTTTTATTTACAAATTTGAACAAATTCTGAAAATGTCAAATCCCTAAACTCCAATAAAAATAAATTTATATTTCGTTGAAATCTGTTTTGGGATTATTTTTTTATTTACTTTTAATTTGCGAAATTTAACTTCAAGGTTTTCAGGTTTTCTTTCTTATTTTTGTATACAGAAGGAAATAAAATAAGATTATTAAAAGTTTAAATACGCCAGGTGTTTGTTTGTTGATGGCATCAAGTTTCTTTATTTTAAATTGAATATTTTTTAAAATAAACACTTTGTCGCACGAGCGGGAATACATGGTTAGGCTACCGGTAATTACAAAACCTCGAAGGCGACAAGGATAGTTTTCGAACATGATGTTTTTGATACAATTGCAACTCCTGAAAATTTAAAAAAAAAATAAATAAATTCTCTGTATTAAGTGATTAGAAAAATTGATAATTTTATGAAATAAATTGTAATTATTAAAAATTTGTAGCCTTTTATTAATTTTTATATTTCTCAATAGCGGCTTATTTATAGACTATACTATTATTAAACAAATATTTTTATTCCCCAATATTTCGACTTTTCGAGTCATCATCAGGGGTACATATATTTTATTAAATTTACTATCACCTACAAAAACAATTAATTAGGAAATAACTTAAAAATTAACAATTAACAAAAAACTTACATAATCAAAAATTTATATAAAATTTTTTTAAATATACTTGAAAAAGTAGTTAAAAAAACAGATAAAAAACATAAAATGTTCAAAAGAACAAAATTGCACACAAATGTTATCTATAAAAATGTTAATAGAAACACTATTATTATTATTTCAAATAAAACTCATTTGAAAAATCATTCAATCATAACAGAAAAAACAGTAAGAACGAATCCCCATAACCAATTTTTAGCGTAGACCAAATCTGTCAAATTGTATTTTTGTTGTTGGTTTTATTCCATGAGATACCGAATTTTCTTTCCGTTGTCGTACGTAACTTTTTCATTTGATTTAAAATTATACAACTATTGCAAGTTTTTTTAAAACTAGAAGAGAAAAAAATTTTCCCACAAAAAGGTTTTCCAGCAATTATACTTAGGTTATAATATACTTAGAAAATAGTACTTATTCTTTACTAGACTAAATAAATAACTCTCGTAATTATTGTCATTCATTTTATAAAAATTTGCACAAATGTGAAGAAAATATTTGATTATTTTAGCATTTTATGTTTTAAATTTGGTATTATTTTAATTTATAATTTAATAAAAAAATTGTGGAAATAAATATAAGGAATGAAAGACAAATCAATATAGAGAAAAGAAAAATGTATTCTGACAGATTAGCTATCACGATTTTTCCTTTTTCAGGTCAGACATTGATGACATTTTTATTACAACATCAAAACTCCAAACTACCCCCTAAAACATGGCAAAATTTAAAGAAAGAGTTTGTTTTCGTTCTAAAGATATTAATTTTTAAAAATGTGCATCTAAGGTTAATAATTTTAGTTTTACCACTAAAACCTAAGACCTGAGATGTACATGCAAAATTGATATTTTAAAAAGAACATAAAACGCTATCTTTATATTTTGGCATGTTTTATACGAAGGTTAAAAATTTCATATTATACAAAAATTCTTAATATTTTTAACAGTGTATGCAAAAAATTTAATGAGTTTTTGGACCAGGTGGCCTATGGGGCACTTTTTACCAATGCACATAAGACCGTTGATATCGGATGAGCCATTCTCTTGCAATTTAATTTCTAAGTTACCCTGTGTTTGAATTTTCAAAAATCTTTCGGACCACCCTGTTCTCAAACTTATTAAACTACTTCTAAAAAACAGGTATTTTTTAGTTTACCTACAATACTTGTTTGCAAAGTTTTAAGTCGGTCAAAAATGGTCGGGTTCAGCGTAGGTGGTCATTCAGATCACGAATGCCGAATCAAACTAAAATTATTGATCTCGATGGTCAATAGGTTAAGGTTATACGATAGGGTAAGAGTTTTCATATTGTGAAAAAATATTCATTAAATGTTTGACCTACGCCATAAGTGCCATCTTTGAAAAATTTATTTTTTAATATTTTAACAGTGTAAGCAAAAAATTTGCTGTATATTTTCAAATTTCTTTAAAATAAAAACACGTATCTTTTATTTCCCCTATACTACTTGAATACCAACTATGAAGTCGATCAAAAATCGTTAGGTTCAAATTTCGACGATTTAAGTCGTTCAAGATACGAATTGCATTTTTAAATGAAACTTTGAAAAAAAAAACGGTCGAACTCAATCAACCAGGCAACGAAGCCAGCCAGCAACTACTAAGAAGAAATTAGTACCAGTTGAAATGATACCATTTAAAACTAGATGGCCTAGACAAGTATAAATGTCTTTTGCTTATATGATTATTTTCAAAATTTCAGTTTCATAGGCATTTTCGAGAAATGACAGGATATTAGAATTTGTTGCGTTGTTTATGTACCGATAATGTGAAACATCGGTTTTCTTGTTACAATGTATTTGCTTGCTAGAAGTAATTATTTGAAATTTGGATTGTACTTGGGATATTGAGATGAACGAGATTAAAAATGAATTAAATGATTGTCTGTTATTATTGTCTAATGAACGTAGCTTGCTTCAATGTTTAAATTTTCAATGTTTTGATTTTGGACGCTACAATTTTTTGGACACTACATCGATTCTTTCCAAAGGATGCTCAAAATAAAGGTCAACTTACTTGGTGACTTTTTGCTGGAATGTTTCTAATGGAAATGATATTCTTTGATATTTGTAAATTTGGGTCATAATATTAAATAAAAAAATGTGTTTTAATGGAATCATCCAAAGAAGTGAAAAAAATGAATTTTTCATCAAATCACCTGTAGTTGATAATTTGGCGTATTGAAAATTTACATATCGAGTGTCAGTTAGCGCAAGGCACTACCAAAATACGAATGATTTTTTTGCGGCCAGAATAATGTCACGGTAACGTTTGATTTGCATGTTATGTAGCAAACTCCATATATTATTTAGATCAAAAATTAATATACAATTTACAAATCAAAAACTGATTCCTCCATTGCGGAACTATCCCTCTTTGCAATAATAAAGTTTTACTGCATTTGGTGTTAGTCCTATTTTACGGTACTAAAGTGTTATGTAAAACACACATCAATATACAAAGATTCATTTGTAAACACTCATACTTCGTTTTTTTTTTTTGCATTTTTATAATATTTATTGCACTTGTTCAATAAAGAGCTTATTCTTTAAAATTTAATCCCAAATCAAGGCATTTATTTAATTGTTGTAGAGAAAAATCAAATTGTAAATACATATATGTAATTTTTTTTGATTAACATTAAACAACATTTAAATATATTTAATCTCAAATTATATTATTATTCCTAAATTAAACAAAACTTTCTAAATCTATCAGTAAATAATGTATATATATACATATTTGAATAGTAAACTTTTATAAGCAATAATAAGAAAAATAAATTGTTTAGTTGTTGTTTTTATGAAATAATAAAGATTTTATAATCTTACATCATATTCTGTTAAGATTTGATATTCATATTTTTTTTATTATTATTATCATCATCGTTCTATGTTATTAGGAAACAACAATAAAATTGTTTAATCTTGGCAGAAAGAAGCAAACAAGAAAACAAACTTTTTTGCTTGTTTTTAAATTTCTATTTAAGTTTAAGATTTTTTTGTTAAAATTTGATTAGGGTTGATTTAATTCAAAAATAGCGGGAAAATTAAATTATATATGACAGAGTGTATTTGAAATCAAAATATGTGTTCAGTCGTTTCTATGCATTACGTCTACTATATTTTCTGAAGATTTGGAAGCGATTTTGAAAACACTTTAATTCAGGGTCATAGAGTAAGTGACAGTCAACCCTAACAATTTTTTAAACAATTCTAAACAAAGTTTTCAGTCATGGGCTACTCATCCCTTCTCCCAATTGATCGCAATAGGTGTAACTTGCAAATCATCATCTTACTTATTAACTTGCAAGTAAATTAATGTCATACATAATACCTCATTAGCTGGTATTATTTGCAAAATAATGACCGTGACTTGTTAACGTGTAAAATATTATTTGATGAAAACAAATAAATTTATTTACCAGCAATAAATCAATGCTTTAGGTATTTGCATGACATTATCAAAAATTAATATAAATAACCTTTCATAATTTATTTCTTCATAAAGTGATGACATACCTAGAGTGATATGTAGAGTTCTATACCTTTACTTAATTGTACAATTTTTTTTGTTGAAATGCTTTACAGAAAATATCAGGCTGATTCTGAGTTAAGAGGTCTTAGCTATGATTATTTTTGTTATGACAATTTTTTTAAGAGGAATATCTTAATTGCGATTCTGTGAACGTTATCATTATTATCGTTATTTTAACGAACGTTATTTTATATCCGCGTTTCGGATATAAAATATCCATCATCAATGAAAGAATTTATATTTATTTTTTAATTTATTATAATATTGGCATAATTCTTAATAATAATTTAAATGGTATTTTAATATGTATTTAAATTATTTAAAAAGAAAACATGACATTTTATAATAATTTTGTTTATACACAAATAGCCATTTGAAGGATCTCCAAAATATTTGTAGAATTATTATGAGGTTTTTTTACAATAACTTAATTACAATAATGACTTACTCATCTCCTGGAACTTTACATTAATTCAGCTCGAAATTGATCGAAGCTCGTTACTGGGGGGTTTTGAGGCCGCTGAACACGAATATGATATCTGCGATAACCTTCGGAGTACCAAGGGCCCAGGGCGGGTTATATACACCTCATCTCCTGGAACTTTCCATAAATATAGCTCGAAATTGATCGAAGCTCGTTACTCGGGGTTTTTTGGGTTAGGTTTGGCCTATTTTTGTGCTTTATTCCTGCGCCTATTATTATTCATATTACAATAAATTTGTGAAAAAGAAAAAATGTTTTTTGCTTAAAGCTTATATAAAATTAGCACAAATAAAACAACATGAAACGTGAAACTTTGATATTGAAAAGATGAAATTTTCAATCGCCATTTTATTTAAAATCACTATCAAGATATATTTTGTTTTATAATTTTGACACAATCTAAAATAAAATATAGAAATATAGATAAATTTTATAAGAATTACATAAATAATTCAGAAATATTATTTTATCCTTTATTAATATAATTTTTCATACAAGAATTCCAATACAAAAATCTGGAACGTTAAGTTGTGATGCTTAAGATGACCATGTTTGATGGTCTTAAGTTAAGAGGTTATTTTTTGACATGCTACAGTTGTGACTACATACAGAATCGCATTTAAGAAGTTTTAGTCTTAGCTAAGAGAAAAGTCTTTGCTATGACTATTTTTACATCTGTGAGGGTATGTCAGAATCAGCCTGTATATTTACGTTATCTATAATGTTATCTCTTTCATGTAATTTTTAAAAGACTTGAGCGATCAAACAATCTACCACTTCATCGATAACTGTAACTCATTTTCAAGACAAGTCATTGGTTTGACTGTTAGTTCATAATCTAAATTCAAAAGTGTGAGACTTAACATTTTGGAACCTGCAAAGCACTTCAACTGAGAACTGATACTTTTAATTGAATCCTTTCGCTAATATACTGTGTTCTAGCTCAGAATCTCAGAATCAGAATCGCTGCATTAAAATTCATTCAGTATTTTTATTGTTCTATTGGAATAGTTTCGACTTAAACCTAAACCACCTGAGTAAAGATCAGTCAGAAGGTACTAAAAATCAATATTTTAACACGTACTTAGTTCGAATGCTTTATAAACCTTAAATCATCATTGTTTGGAAAAGCTCAAAAGAAAAGCTTAAAATTATGATTTATGTTTCAAATTCGTTGCTTTATATATCAATTAAGGATTACAAGATGTAACAGAACCCACTTAACATCTTATTCTTCTTAGAACTAGCTCTCCAAACAATTTCTACTCTAAAGAGTTGATGAACGGTTGTTTAAGTTTTGTGAAATGCAGCCATCCAATACTATTGATACCGGCAAATCATATTTTTAAGTTACCATACACCTTTATGACAGTCGGGTTCATCTTCAAACCTCGTTGATAGAAAAATATCGTTGATTAGTGTATTTTCAAAACTATAGAGTAAGGTAGCGTATAGGGATTCAAAGCTAAACATGTCCAATGCTCAGTCAAAATTTTGACTTGTCCTGGCAAATTATTTGGCTCTGGTGTCTAGTGTATTTTCGTAATCAATTATTTTATAAATGACATTGTCATTGCGCAGGGCTTCACATTATCTCAATTCAATATTGATTAAGTACCTTGTAATGAACACTGATCCTGATAGTGCAATCACTACCAGAAACATTAGAGGAACTTCGTGCCCTGCGAGGTTCAATTCCAACTAGCTTCAATCTTGCGGATTCGAGACGGTATTTCCTTAGCCCCGTAAAAATGCAGAATTGCAGACAAAAGAAAATAACAAGAGAACAGATTTAAATAAGCAAAACAAGGAACTGGGAGTCTGATGACCCCAAAAGAAGAAGTCCAAGATCTTGAGCACGAAATTGTACTACTGCAATTTTCTAATAATACAATTGGTAATCTATATAGTTTTTCGATTATAGCTTAGAACACCATAAACTTAAGTGTCCTTTTCTTAACCTTTAGTAGCGAAATTGTTATATAACTTCACTTCAAATTATAAATAGAATCCCTAGGAAAACATTTCACACACAGGAAATTAATTATAACAATCTTATTACGAAAAGTACTACAACAAATCAGACATTTTATTTTCAAATAAATTAATTTTATTTTCAATGCTCTTGCTGTATTGTTAACTGTAACAAGTTACTGTAACAAGTTTCACAAATTCAAACTGTTATTTTCTTGTCAGTTAACCTTAACAGTAAACTGGATTCAATAAATAATGTTTTTGTTCTGTCTTTGTTTAGGATTTAGAACAAACAACATTGATCCCAAATTTACTTCATTCAACGTCGAACAGAATTATAGTGCTACCGCGTTGGATTACAATTTATCCCGCAATGTATGATAACAAATTGTATTTTAGACAGCCGGATGGTTAATCAAAATCATGTAATACCGTTATTTAGCACACAAAATTCAGTATTATCAAACACGTATATATGCACTTATTAAAAAAAACACCAGACTCTAGTTTTGGGTTTTTCATAGTTATTTTGCCAGCCAGCCAAAAAAATACATAAGTATTAAACTACGTCTATCCGTAAGTGGTAATTGTTAGTTTCACTTCAATAAAATTTTCGAGCGCTTTTACACAATATAACCAAACTCAGCAAAGAGCATACATTTCTCGTGATCAAGTAACAGTTGTTACCGTCCTGATTGTCTTTCCTTCTAATAACAAATCCTAATCGATCCTTCGTCCTTGATGTCATTGATTCGCGGAATCGTATCACCCAAAGGAAACAACAAAGACAATTCGCGTGATCGAATATTGCGAATAGATCGAATATTTTGAATCAAAAATTTATTTTAGCTTTCAAAGCGTTTTCAACCATTTTTACAAACCGAATGATATTTCATTATACATTCGCACCCGCATACATATAAAAAAAGTTACAAAAGAGCGTGGAAAGAAAATGAAACAAAAACAACCATTGAACTAGTTGTTCACTATGGAGAAGACGAACGATACAAAACATATCGATAACCTTCAATCGGTAAACACTCATTTCAACGCGATTGACATTATTTCAGGAACAAGTGCTTCGTAACAACCTCCTGGTTCATACTAGTCATAAGTTACTTCATAAATAAAATCAAAAACAGCTATATTGTCTGAAACCAATATTACTTCTAATCTAACCTTGGTAAAACTTTTATATTTCTTGTATTCGAATATAACTCATCATAACCTTTTCATCTTACAACATACATTATCGTTTTTTTTTATTACTAATATATCTTTTTTATTCCGTGCTTATAAATTTTTATTATAAGAACACAAGAAATAATATAACGTAAATAAATAAAAAAATAAAGTTCCAGACACATAGAAAGTTGTAAACAAATCATGGACTAAAGAAGAAATTTTTTTTAACTCATGGTTTAATTAAGGTATTTTAATCGAAGTTATTATAATAAATTGTCATGACATAGTAATAAAAACAACAATAGATAGAATTCGATAACTTTATGATTTAAGTGGGTAAGTCGACTTTTGTGTCAACTTTGATTTTAGCTGCTTTATTTTTCAAAGAATACATATCATTGCTACAAGTTTTTATATAATATTTGACTGGAACTGTAAGGTTGTTCACCGCGTTTCTTCCACAATATTTGCTTCTGATTTCTTAATATATTTAATATATTTGTATTCTATTGATAGCTTGGATTGAATAATATATTAAAACAAGATCAGCTGCGATTTTCACACAAACATATCAAAGTTAGTTTCGATTTTTTCCTGTTATAATGATAAGCGCTATTGTATAGATAAGCTGATTTCACCATATAAAATAGGTAAAAATGGAAGAATAAATATTTAAGTTACTTCATTATTGATTTAATTTTAAAATTTCATATGAAGAAAAAATTAATAATCTTGTAATTTTACAATGAAATTAAAAAAAATAAAATTTAAACAAAGGGAAAATTTAAAGTAAAAGATATCTTTCAGTTTTTTTTTAACCACACATGTTCTTTTTTCGATACATTCAAAGTTCTGCAAATGTATTAGATTATTCACCACCAATTTTCACACTTCCAAATTTATTTCAACAAAATCTTTTCAAAAACAATGCAAGTTTCAATTTTTCAAACCATCTACGTCATTCATTGCCCTAGCATTAGTACTATTAGAACGCATTGACGTATAGTTTATGATTATTATATTATATACATTCTAATTATTATATTACATTGTTTTAATTAAAACAACCGTTAATATTGCAATTATTTACATAATCAATGTCATATGAACAAATAACATGCCCGAAACCAGAAGTCCTCCAAATAAAGCAAAATAACTGAATTATATTATTTCAAAACTGTTTCTCTTAAAATAACAGTATATCGTTCGCCTTACTAGAATTTTAAAGACATTGAATTTAAATAATTTTTAATCCACCAACACATTAAGTTGAAAAAAAAAAATTAATTATAAATTCATAATAACATTTAATATAATATTAAAAAAAATATTTTATTATTTGTAAACCGGAACTTTTTTAGTTTTTTAACTTAATTTTATATTAATTCGTATTAAAGTCATTGACTATTATAATTAAATAATTACAACAATTGTTTTAATTTTTTTTAAATGAAATTATGAATGCAGGAAATTGATTAATATTTTGAAATTATTTAAATAATTTTTCGTTTTTTGTGTATTTGATAACTTCAACGAAAATTTTTCATATTCAAAGAAAAAAAAAATCGGCACTTTGTTCTTTTGTTTTATTTTATTATAAAATTATTATTTCTCACAAAACCCATTAATTATTTGTAATTTTGTAAATTTTAGCCAAATTTTAGTTAATTGTGAGACAGATTTAATGGTTTAGTTGTTGTGAAATTCCACAATTTTATCTATGTAAAGATTTATAAATTTAATATACAAATAATGAATTGGGTTATTGGATTAAGTCATTTTGTAAAAGAAATTTTTTGACTTTTTTTAGTTTGTCATAATTAACAATAAACAACGAAAATTGTGTCAAAACCTACAAAAATTCTTACTTTTAACATAACAAGTTATTTAAATAAAAACCAAAAACGACGAAAAATTAATTTAATTTTTTTTATATAAATTTTTGATGATGTTGATGATGTAAGAATTACAGTGTTTTATTTTGTAGGTTGATTATTGAAGTGCAACAGAATAACTTAAAATAGTAACAATTATAAAGATATAAGCTGTTAGATTAAAAAATAAAGTGATTTAATTCAGTCGAGACTACCGTTTCAAATGGAGTATATATGGAGGCTTGGATCATTTTATCTAAATCTATTTTAAATTTGAAAAACTTTTTTCATGGAATGTTGTAACGTGTTACCAAAATTTTATCTAAAAATTAATCAATCAATCAACTAACAGAAACAGATAAAATTAAATAACTTTATATTTTTTGTTTTAGACAAATGCGTTGGTTATTATAATTCATCAGTTGTATACGCAATTTACCTACAGGGCATTTAATTGAAATCTTGTTTTAGTGACTCATAACAACAACAATGTGTTTCTAAAAATCATATATCCAACAACTGTCCAACGATTTGGTTTGTAATATTTAAATGTCCTAATTATTTGCTTTTAAGCAATTATAATATCTAAAAAATAGTTATTAAGAAATTTAACCGAAATGTAAATACTTAACACACCTACACAGTAGGTGTACGTGTACACACCTCCCACTTCAAAAAAAAAAATTACAGTTAAATTTACAAAATTATTTGTAAATTGTATAAGTTATTGTTAGACCAAATTTCAAATCTGAAAAAATTGCATATTGAATTTTTGGTTTTATATTTATAAGTCGAAAAAGAATTGTAAATATTTGTGTATACAAAATATTTTATTTGTTTTAACAATGATTTGATTAAATTTCATGATTTTTTCAAATCGTATCTCACAAATCATGTATTTATCACAAAACTACAATGGATCGTACTAAATTTTGTAAGATTTACCGAATGTAAAAATTGATTTTAGTGCAACATGAAATTATTTAATTTAAAATTAGTTTTTTTAACACATGCACAAAAATTATTCAGTTTTCTTCTAAAATAAAATAACCAAAAAAATATATATTTTACACAGAGACCTAAAAAATATTTTTCATATGAGATTTGAAACTTCAAATCATTATAAAGCTGTACAACAATGACACATTACATACATCAATTAATAATTTAACTAACTTAACATATAGTAAACACAACTCAACTCAAAAACAATCTGAATTTGCAAGAAATAACAATTAATTTGAGTTTTCAAAACACAAATTTGGTGTCAAAATATTTTCATTAAACAGCTTTACGTGGATAACTATGTTTTTAAAATTTCGAAATTATTTGTAGCCGGATTGCTATGTTTATATTTTAAAAATTTATTTATATTATAATTTTATTTATTTAAACTATTTGTTTGACTAATTTAAAATTTTGTGACGATCGATTTTATGTTTGATCGATTTTATGAAATGAAATTTGGAAAATGTGATGAATTTTATGAAATCAAATTTAATTTTAGCAGTTCAGTGCAATTTAACAGCGAACTGGAATCCTATAATTTTTAATACAAATATTACAACGAAAATGGCGCACTTTAGTTTGTATTTTAATATCTGAAAGTTGTTTATAAATTTGTTAAATAAATTAAACAAATATTTAATAAAGTTTGGGTATTTGTAACAAAAACTAGTGTGAATTATTTGCGTGTACGGTTAATATATTTAAGTTTCTTTTGTTAATTAGTTCTTACGCAGCTATTTTTAATCAATGGATAAAAATGCTTGTTTAATGCAAAAATTAGTGTTTTATAAATAACTGAATATCAGCCATGGCAGAGAATAGTGCATTCAATACCAATCTTTTTTATACTAGTAACATCGAAAATACTGGGAATGCGATTGTTAAAAAACGGTAATGAATGTCCTCACTTTTATAACACAACCAAAAGAAAATGCCGTAAATTCTTTTTAAAATATGTCTTTTTCATGTAAAGAAACTATTAAAAAATTTCTCCAATGGCCAACCATCAATAGCAATAGTTCCAATATCATAAGATTTGTAAATTAAAGAAATTTCATCATTATGGTATAATTCTATTATTCTATTTTTCATACAAATCTGAGCTACCGAATTCTCACTAACGATAATTTCACACAGTTTTGTCTGTAAGCATCTTCTCCATGATCATTTTTATCATTCCGTTCAATATCCTAAACAGCAGATTATGTATTGCTTTACAATATCAGACACACAGGTACAAGATTTTGGTTGAAAAGAATAAAATTTAGTTTATTTCCCAAAAGCTGTTCAGTCGGTAAGTAGTGTATGTGTAATAGGACTGACAATGCGTGTTGTGTAAAAGGACTTACAATATGAGTCACAACATCACATAGACCCTTCTTAAGACCTAGGTTCCACTAAGTCTTTAAAGGTCCTAGTTTCTACGTACCAATTAATATAAATTCAAGCTTAGAGATCTTTTAATTGCTTGCTGAAAGGTAGTGGTAGGTAGTGGCAGGTAGTTAATCGAAATACCCGGGTAGTCGAGTATGTTAAAAAAGCCTGAAATACACGGGTACTCGATAATCGAACTTCCAGAACTACCAGATTCCTATTGAATTGTTAAATGAGTAACTATGAAAACAATATTGTAATTAAACATTTATTCATTAGATTTAGAACAACAAATTGAACAAATCGCAATAATATGTTTTAAAAATTTATATTTATAAATAATTAAACTTAAAATAAAGTTGTTTAAAAACTAAAACTTACATTTAATAATAAAATTCAACTTTTTCAAAGAATTTTAAAAATCAAGTTAAAAAACATAAATTGAATAATTTTTATTTTCGTTCTTAAATTTTTTGTTTAAACATACGTCACATACACCCCCTTACCAGTGATATTGATATCTAGAAATACCACGATAAATGTAGGTGTTTACATAATATGACGTATTAAAGAAAATATAAATTTGGAAATAATGGAAAATCTTGCATTAAAAACTTATTGCGTCAACAAAAACTTTAATTTTTTAATTTGAGGTCTAATAATATCTAAATGAACATCGAAAAATTATTTAGAAGTTGAATAATAATTAGATAGTGGAGATCAAGTGTGCCGTGAAATTTTTGACCTCTAACACTGAAAACGGTTTCGAGTCATTGCCCGAACATCTGTTTTTATTGACGTCTAGACCACGGCGTCAGTCAGTAATTAAATAGAAGCATTGACTCTGGGATGAGAAATGGTGTACGAACACGTTTTTTATAGATAATTAAGTTACTCCTTATGACAAATTTTATTTTTATTATTAATTTTTATACAGAATATATATTTCGGCATTAATCCTTCTTCAGTTTTTTTTACCTTAACTATAACAATTTTACTAAAATTAATTTCTTATATACTATTTTTGATTTTTATGTATTATTTATTATGAGGTCGTTTAATTTATTTGTTTTTGTATTTATTTTCTCGTTCAGTAAATTATCATCATTTTTATGTTTGTATATGTGTAATTTTTCAATCCTATCCAGGTCGCTCTCCTTTTGAATGTTATGAATGATTTTCACTGCAATAAGAGTGAAGTCTGATTTTACACTGAGCTACTGAGTGGAAGTTGCTGCCATTACCTCGGTAACGGTGGACTCTCGGTGAACTCTCAGTGTTTCATCAGTAAAGTTGTGTATTTGTCGAAACAAATCGGAAGTGCGTTTATCGCCAAAATCTATCCTACGGAGCACACGGTACGGTTGAGGTCGGTATTAAACTTTACTAACCGAGTAAGAATCGGTTTTTCAATATAATCGTATGGACTATCAGGATCGGATCTGCGATGACGTCGCTAATCAGTTGGGCTAACTCAGGGGTAAAAACGAGACAAAATGTTCTAAATTTATATTTTTGGCTCGTAACTCGATCGTTTCTGAACTTAGTTTCAAGTGTAAGGAGCCACAAGTAAAAAAGTCAAAAAAAAATCGAGATGTATCAAAAAGATCCGCCAAAGCTCTATAACTGTCCTTTCGCGCTTCGCGCTTAAAAATTGGGTGAGACGGGCCTTTGTCTTATTTTTTATACGTGAAGCAGTTCTTGATGTTTCCTTTTTTTTTTATTCACGAAAATTCACAAAATAAACCAAGCTAATAAAAACTTAAACACAACACAAAACACAATGAAGAAAACACAATGAAATTGAGAACCACAAATGAAAATTATTGAAATTAAATTTGATGAAAAGCAAAATTTTATAAATATATTTTTCTTTTAAAATGAAATAAATTATAACCAAATTACATAAATTAATAAATTATATTTAAAAAAAAATACATTTAGAATATTAATTAATATCTTTATACCAAAATTTCTTTTGCTACCTCGCATTGTCCAACCAATTCCTGATATCCTGATAATTTTAGTCTTGATTGCCAAAGTTTCAGCTTCCTTGAATTCCAAAATATTTATTTATAAAAAAATTGTGACTGGAGGTCTGCAGCTGGAACTTATATTTTGGTGTGTCCTCTGTGACCACCAAAATTGAATAGACCGATATATTAATTTTTAATTTCCATCTTTCCAAATTATAAAAATAAATCTCCAATACTTCTCCAATTTTCTCCAAATTATTTATACCGATAAGTTGGTTGTCCTGCCTTATGGATTTTTCGATAAACATTTTTTTTGATTAAGGCATATGTTTTTTTGCTGACACCATAAATTTAAATTTGAATCTCGATTAATTGGTATATCATTATAAATTCTTGTATATTATAATATATTCTGGGCAACTAGTTTGGCATGTTGATCTTCATTTGACTCTTCAGGAATTGGCTAACGACTTTCTTTATAATTTTGTTCATATCTTCGACGCAATATTAGTTTGGGCTCAGTTCAAATAATTGTCCTTTATTTAGATATAATGTAATAAATTTTCTAGACTTATTTAATTTCCTTAAAAGCTAGTTTACATTCAAAAAAAAATCTTATAAATAAATACAGTTTTTCAAAAAAAAATACAACTTTTCATAGTTTTTTTTTATATAATTTTATAAATAATAATTTTTGATAATTTTTTTACAAATGATCATTGATTTTGATTTACTTTAATCATAAAACAAAGGATAAATTTTATTATGTATTTTCAAAAAAAAACTAAATTGGTTAGTAAAAAAAATATATATAATTTATTTAAAAAAAATCGATCAATGGAACAATAAAAAAAAAGATGTAATAAATAAAGGAAAATATTGAATTTGAAATTTGATTTAAAGAAAAATAGTTTTAAGTTAAACAATCACAATTATAACATAGAATGACTGGACCTGGCAAATACCAATTAAAAAACTTCTTGTCGCGTTATAGCTCGCAAGAAAAGCAAATTATGAACAATATGTTAACATTTTTCAAATTGAAATTCAGAGTTAAGAAAGTTAAAAGTTTAAAATTAGTAATAATATTATTCCTAATACTATATCTTCAATAATTAAATTATAATAAAAAACAATAAAACAAATAATAAAATTAAGATTTGTTTCAAATACTTGGTTCTTTAATGTTCTGTTCATTTTTAAATTCGGGGTCACCAATCATAGCTACTCATTCCCAAACCTATTTATTTTGCTTAAATAATTCCAATATAATATTATCTGAGATCTATCAATTCAATGATTTCAGACCAATGATTAAGTTTCCATTAAAGTAACAGAGTAAGTAACTCCGATAATAACATTGGATAATGCACGAAAACATCTCTTTGCAAGAAAACATTACAGCAGATACTCTTGCCCTCGCTAAAGAGGCATTTAATCGTATGAGGCATCTGTTCAGAAGGCTGGTACCTGTCAAGAAACTGTTACCAAATGTTTGAACTGATCATATTTGAAGTCATGGGTTGATGTTGATTACATGAGTGATAGAATGTTGTTACATATTTCGGTTGATTAGTATGAGATTCACCACGAAATACATGTGGTAATTTGTTAAAGCAAAACGAGATCGAATTATCTATGAATTGTTAGATAATTCTAAAATTCACATACATATAGCATTTCAAAAATTACAATCTTGGACATGTTGACCACATTTCAGTGAACGACGTTTACTTGTTTTATACCTCAAGAAAGTTATGATTCTGTGGTTTAATTATGTGTAACTATGGTAACAATAATATATATTAGTCTAATTACCTCATAAGTGCTACATATATGTAATTTAATGATTTGAAATTTAATTTTTTTATGAGAGAAAAATAAATCTTTAGGTGTGACAACCTTCAGTATTTTTTTTTTTCTAAATTCCAGTTTCAAAATCAAATTCATCAATTAAATTACTGCAATAACAATTGTCTAGTGATATTTTCTTACTTTACAAATGTGGTGAATAATGTAGGAGTTCAAAGTCCTGTTATATACGTAAATAGGCAACACTTGTCTTATTTTTATCGATCTCATTTTAACTTGTTACATGTTGTCAAGCTTATAATTAATTGTTTAACTTTTTAGAGATGTTAAAATTTTGATTAGTAATTTTAAAATTAATCATATTATATAGGTTGTTGAAAATTAGATTTAAAAGGATATAAAAATAACTAAATTTTTAAATTTTGGTTGTAGTAAATACGATGATAACAAAGAAACTAAGTTGAATAACAGTTATTGGAAAATTTGTCCAAGGTTAGACTGAAAGATAAAGTCACGTAAAAGTTTCGAATAATAGTGATATGCCGCAGATAAGAACGCAGGTGTTGATGAACGCAAATTTGCAAATCATATAATAAAATATGACATATGCCAATATTTCATGAAACGATAAAGGAAATAAAAATAAAAAAAAGGGTAGAAAGCAATTTTTGTAGAAAAATTTGCGCGAACAAAACTAAAATCATTAAGGAATATTCCATAGCTAAGATTAAAAGCGCTACCGTTGACTGCATAGAGTTCATTCCCCAGCGCCCCTATGATTGACCGACCATCAACATCTCACTTTCGTCTGCATTTTCTCCGCTTTAGTTCTGAATTCTTTTAGCGTTAACATTGGTGGCATGAAGCAGGGAAAAATAAACCACGGGTGTAATGGAGCGACCACACCAGGCGCCAAAATTGAGGTTTATTTTAAATTCGATCACATTTTCGTTTTGGTTTTTATTAAATTTTGTGGCACACTAAATTTTATTTTTCTATATAAAAAGAAAAAATTTAGTTTTATATCAAAACTAATTTTTTGTAATTTTTTGCAAAATTAGTTTTAATTTTTGCTCTACGGGGTGACAGCCCCACGTACTGCTGTCTCTGCAATTGGACATGTAACTTAACGTGAGATATCAGATATCACTAGCAGTAGCAGTGATATAGCGTCAGCCAAGGTGAATTCTTACGGGTACTGGCGAATTAATTCTATTCACTCAACGGTACTCTCAATTTCATATGCAGTTTTCTTTTTTCCAATTAACTATGTAGGCTTTAATTATTAAGGATGACAATGGTTCACATGTTTAAAAAGTGGTACTCGACCCGAGTACGGAACCCAATTTTAGTTTTGTTTCTGCAAATTATTTTTATAAAAACTATTCTTAATTTCTTATTTAAATTTTATTTCCTACATCTTATCATTAAATATTGGTCTATGTTTATCTACTGATTTCATGATATGATAGAATTTATTGTTATCTATATCTTAAAAAACAAAATGTGAAAAAAGGAAATTCGTAGATTTTATTCCACTAATGCATTATTAATTGAGCTTACTGAAATAAAGATATCACTGAATAACATGAGAAACCAAAGATTTGATTACGGATCCTGCATGAATGGAAAAAGTACCGAAGTTAAAAATCGACTAAAGCTGCTTAGGGCAACTTTTATACCATATGCTGCTCATTCATTAAATCTTGTTATAAACGATGGGTCGTCATCTTCTGGAGAAACTTTTAACTTTTAGGAACTGTTTTCGATTTTTTTCAAATATGCGCATATTTTTCGAAATCGGTTTGTCGTTTTGATGTTTTGAGGCAGCAAATGAAATCTAAACTTAAAGTCACTTTATAAAACTTGTTAGAAAAACTGAAAATCGGCTATAAGATCTCTTAGATTACAAATCGTAGAATTTTATAATACTTTCATTGAGATTCCTGTAGACCAGATGCTGGTCCAACACTATAACACAATTTAGAGCAAAATGTTTAGCGAAAATAGGGCAAAAAGAAAACAAACGGTTTATCGATGCTTTAAATATCTTTGCAGTCTAATTTTGTGAAACGATCTTCGGTCCAAAATTAATTTTGTTTCTAAAATGATACAGAGTCTGAACTTGAATGTAATTGGATGTATTTCTTTGCATAAAAGTGGCGAATATACGTTTTAGAACAGTAATTATAGAAGCAAAAAAGCTGTCGGGTTTCTTAGAGAGCGAAACGATTATTTCGCATCCAAATCAAATAAAAAATCGTTGTACAACTAAAAACTTTGAATATGAATTACAAGATAATATAATATTAGATACTCCACAAAATTTCTTTTTCTTCTAATTGATTTTGCTATTAATTCATTAGAAGAAAGATTTATTCTTATTAATGAGCACAAGATCTGGATTTTTATGTAATATATCTTATTTAAAACTAGGAGAGGGAAATCATTTTCAAATATTCGGAATTAATTTTGACAAACTTATACTGATCCGTTAGCGATGATGATGCTATAGAACTCTGCGAGAACTTCAACATTTTACAACATGAACAAAAACTTTTATAACACGAACTTGCATCTGATAGAAAATTTTAAACCCTCTATAGTAGCAAAACATGCAATAAATTTCCGAATTTAAAGCCAAGATACTGCTATTAACAGTAGCGTCCGCTGAAAGGAGCTTTTCAAATCTAAAATTAAGCACGCACCAGGTGATCAAGCATGTGCCGGGAGAGACTGGTTGCGTTTTCTCTTATAGCAATTGCATCTGAAATTTAAATTTTTTAGAATACGATCCAATAATAAAAGATTTTTCTGAAAATAAAGCCATAAAGGTGAACATAAATGATTATTTATTTACTATAACTTTATTTGGATATATGAATGTTATTCCTTATTATTTTTTATTTTTATATTATAATTATTCTTTCTTACAAACTAATGTTATTTTTATTTTCATATTTAATCCTAATTTTTTTATTTCTATTATATTGTAACGTAGAGCCGCAACTCGGTCATATTGCTTGTATTCGGTTCAACCACTAGATTTTTTAAACTAAAGCAATGGATTTTCTCAATCGTTTTTGTTTTTATAATAATTTTGCTTTTATAATATTCTTTTACTAGTATGTTCTTCACTTAGGATAAATTACTTATGACTATCTTGTATTACTATACCATATCACTGCTGTATTATTAATAACTTCTGTAACCGTTAATTTTTAACTAAATGTATCGTTTATTTTGAGCTACTCTTCGCCAACGCAACCTTTTTTACACTAATAAAAACAATAGCAATTATACTATACAATATTTTAGAAAAGAATTTTACATTAAATAGCAAAAAACATAAGAACACGTTCTTCAAAACTTCGCACCCAGGTGTGAAATCTATTCTTTTTAGTTTGTTTATTCACCTACTCTAGCATAGACTGCGTAAGTTTTTATTCTATTTTCCTATTAGATAAAATTACTCAATATCTTGTTGCATGTTATTCTGTTTTTGTTACATTCAGATATTTATTTAGGTGTTATTCAGTTATATTGCTTTAGTGGAATTAATTGCAGAAAAAAAGTTATCAATGGTTTTTTACATCACACTCCATATTTGAAATCATTTTAATATTTTTATTTTGTTTATTTTTTATTTTTTTGTTTTATTTTATTTTTTGCAAATTTAAAAAAAATATTTAACATTTTATTTTAATTATATTTCCCACATATTATCATTAAATAGTGACATATATCATATTTTATTATATGATAGGATTGATGAAAAACATTGAAAATTTTGATCCGATTATAAAAAGTGGCCAACACTTAAGAATACTGGAGTGCGCAGTTTGTTGTGGGGCTTAGATCTTAAAAGCTATATATGTGTTGAAGTGACACATATTCTAATTCCTATTACACAACACTTTTTATTAAAACAGGAACAGCATTTTTTTGATTATATTATCTTACAAGTGACTCGAGAACACGGACTCTTAAGCCGTTTTTGACTCAAGCGTTGGTCTCAAATATAATTTGTTCAAATCACAAAAACCTTTAAGACCTTTTAACAAAGAAAATGTTCAAGTTGTTATGACAACTTATTCAACTATTCTTAATTTATTTTTCAATTAAACATAAGTTGAACAAAAGTTATATAACAAAACCTACATAATTGGAACGCGGAAGTATGCAACTATTATATTATTCAAAATTAAAGAAAAAAAGGTGAAAATATTAAACTTGTTCATTTATTTACCATATTGATAAAAAACGTCAGTAAATGAAAACGGATGTCTTGCAAAACGAAACCCCATTATGAGTTACCAACAATTTTTTTTTACTTTATCGATTAGTGCGTCAACTTACTCATATTTATTCAAAACTAAGTGTGGAATGCTACACATAATTTAACACAATTCTAAATATACAAAATTGAATAGGTAATTCGGAAACGTGTCTAAAACTAAAAATTGTAAATAATAAATATTTTCCTTCTACAATTGTTATAATACAACAATTGTTGATATTGACAATGAAATTATTTAAACAACAATTATTTCTGGTTTTTAAAAAAAAGTATATGAAACATTAGAGACGAAGTAATTACTGCCTGTGTATGTTTACATTAGTATTTTGAATTCGAAAACTTTTCTTCATAAAAATAAAAATGGATTAACCTGTTTTACTCAACTATATATAATAAACATGTTTCTTTAAAGCTGTCATAGCCGCTTTCTATAACAAAAATTTTCGTATTATATATTTATTTTATGTCTTTTCATCATGCATATGTTTTTATACATATATCTAATATAGGCTTTTAGGTAAATTACACATCAAATGCGACCTTTAGCAGTAATCTTGCCTACATCTCTTAATTCTCAAAAGCATTGTATATGGTATGACTATATATGATAAATGGATGTGGTAATTGTCTATATATTTATTGTTTAGTTTTCCACTCCAATTTAACCTAGCGCTAAGACTACTTTATTGGTTCAGAGCAACAGGAATATAGTTTAGCAACAATATTCTTTAATAAGAAGATTCCTTCAGAAACTGTTGATCTATTGGCGTTTTGGAAAGTAAACTGCATAAGTCTAGGAGAGTCAGGTTAATTTTAATCAGTCTTGTTTCTTACTTGAGTTCTAAGATTAAAAACATTGCTCAATTTTCATTGGTTTTGCATGGTATTGGTCTTTTAGAGCTGCAAAAGGATTTGCAGCTGTTTGTTGAAATCCTTACACAATCTTAACATATAGGGGTTTTGGGAAACAGTGGCTTTAAAAAAAACGACACATGATATTCGACATTCGATCAAAAATATTATAATTATACTTTAATTGAAACAAGAGAAATAAGAGTTACGGTGTATATCTCATATCAGATTCCTGTAAGGGAAACACGGAAAAACAACAAAGTCTGCCGGTTACTAAACTTTAAAAGGAAGCGAAGGGTTTATTAAATGGTCGGGTTTATTAAATGGTGTTTAATTCAGATCAACTCTTCACCTTTGCTTGTTAGAATTTTATTTAGATAATGGTAACCATGCTAACATAACCATAACCATGCTTACAAGCTAACATAAATAAAAAGCCCATTCCTTTAAAGCCCTTTCCAGTGCTTACCGAGCTTCGTTTAGTTCGTAAGTTCCACGTTAGAAGCCCAACATTGAGAACCTTAGATAATGATTCTTACGCTCTATCAACTGAACTAGCGTATCAATAATGTTTCAGGAGAAGCAATCCAAGGTTCCCTTGGGGATTGGGGCATTTTCATTTTCAATCACAAATATACGCATCATAATTTGTCGTTTTTGCAACAATTAAGGTACCAGTTTCTGCGCCCGGTTGGAACACATATATCCCTTCAAAATTCAAATTCGAGTTAGCATTTTTAAATCATTGAGAAAACTTTTTTTTGCATAAAAAAATTGGGGCAGTGAACTATTTAGAAAGGAGTTAATCGACGATAAAATCGATTTTTGAGAATAAAGAATTTATTCCACATCGATAAAATTTTGAAATCTCTTGAGCGCTTACCCTAAAGCCTTTTCCAGTGCTTACCGAGCTCCCTTAAAGTTCTTAAGTTCCACGTTGGAAGTCCAACATTGAGAACTTATTCCTTTTAAAATATGTAAAAGCTTCTTTTGCCACCAAATCATTATAGTGCATTTCTCTTGGAGTGAAAGGTTTCTTCACGGAATAACATCAATGTCGTCAGTTATTTCTTGAGGAAACTTCCGTCAGTATTATGGCTCACGTTATTTGTAGGTTAAGGAATAAATAAAAATATGAATACGGTAGTTAATGATATGCCAAAAGCTACTTATTTGACTTTAAAAAAATATAGCTCAAATGGTGCGGAGAGGAGTAAACTAAATACAAAAATTCAGCAGGTTTTAATATTTCACTTAAAACAAGAAAAATTTCTAAACATAGTTTTTTTAACGCATACATGACAACTTTTAATGGAAATGTTTGCAAATAAAGACCAACAAAGTTTTGAAGCATATTTTACGAAATTTGTTTGATACATGTTTGTCACGAGAAGAGGACAATTTTTACAAAAACTAATGTTTGACTCACTTGCGACACTTGCGACAACTGACGTACATTTTTTATATCCTATTCAGTTTTGTTGTTGTTAATGTATCTTCTCTAATGCCTATTGTTGTCAGAGATGCGTGTTTTCTCTTCTTTAGCACTCTACTTACAAGTAAATATCATTCTCTTTGTGTGAAATTTAAATTGTGTTCAATATTGTCACCAGCAGTGTTCGGATGAAAACAGATCTAGTATGCCTCAAACATATTATTTCCCCATTTTTACTCATCAATCGGTTTGTTCAAAGATTCAAGCTGTTGAGATTACTCATTGTCATATAGTGACAAAATAAAAATGGACTTCTTTTTCTGTACATCATACAAATGGAATGCTGTGCCCGAATCAATAACCTCGAGTGCCTCCAATCCCCAAAGATTTAAAACAATGCGTCCATCAACACCTCAGAAAGCATGTTGTTGTAGAACTTAGGTCTTAAAGGTATTTATGCATTGTTGTGACACATATTGTAATTCCTGTTACACAACACATTTTCCTAAAAAAAAGTTTTAAGCAAACAACAAATACAACCAAATACAGATACAGTAAAAAAAACAAGATAAAAAAGGAAAATTGTAAACTAAATGAAAAAGAATAAGGAAAGAATAAAAGGAAAATGAAAAGAAGCAGCAAAGCAATGAAGAAAGAAATGAAAAGGAGAAAGCCCAAAGGCAACTAAGCGAAAAATTGGTTTCAGTTAAAAACTAGCACTACAATAAGTCTAAATGCAAGTTTACGACTCAATTTCAGTACTCTTTCTCGTACTTTTTCTCCATTAAATTTAAGCAATACAATTTGCATAATAAAAGTTAATATCAACAATAAATACATATTATGCTTAAATTTTTTTTCTTCAAATCAATATCTTAAATGTTAAATGTGTTATTACATAATATAACAAATCGTATTTACTTGTTTGGTATTAAGTTATTGTAGGTGCGTTCGATTTGACTGAAACAACTGAAAAAACAACAACAATTGCATTTAATTTTTCAGTTGCTTCAGTTGTTTCAGTCAAATCGAACACGGCTTGTGTCACACTTGAGAATTTGAACAAAAATGTACGAGATTATTTTATTAACAAAAAATTTATTTAGAAAGTAAAATTATTTGCTTAATTATTTTGTGAAAAAATTTCACTTACAATTTGATGGTTCACTCAAAAAAAAAACTAAGTAAATTTTACTAATTTTTTATAAATACACAACTAAAAATTTTTTGTGAGTTCACCAAAAATATTGTGAATTACAAAAAAAATTATTTGAAAAAACCAAAAATTCATTTGATTTGCAAATTATTTTTGAAATTCAAGGAAAAAAATTGTAGTTTTATCAGAGAATTTTGTGAGTTGTATATTTACAAAAATTTTATAAAAATTTCATTTATTTTTTTGAGTCAAATATTTTTTGTTGTCAAATATTTTTTGTTTAAGCTTATTTTTCGGCCCGTATATACCTGGCCTGGCTGTAATAGTTTGCAGATTTAAGGATTTTCCCATTGTGTAATTAACTTGCTTTCTCACTAATTTTTACAGTGTTACAATAAAAACTATTAACTTTCAGAATAAAACAATTTATTTGTAATTAATATTTAATTGCACCGTAGAGTAGTGACGAAAAAAACGCAAGTAAAAGAAATGCTTGAAAATAATATAAAATTAATTTTTTTACTAACATCTTGTTATCTACATGTGTAAAGATCAAATCATGAGAAATTCTTTGTTTCTATAAATTTAATTTAACTTGAAAATGAAAAACTAGGGAATGTGAAGTTTTAATTTCTTGGATTATTGTTTAGAGTTAGCTTTCTATTTTTTATACTAACTAATTTTATTAATAAGTATAAAGAGATAAAACAAAATTCAGTTGGTATACTGCGTGATCTGAAAATCAGATTGCTTCTCTACAATACCAACGAGAAGCGGTAGAGTTATACGTACAGTGAGTATGTTTTTGTTAGATAATATCTTGTGGTGCGGAATAAAAATCTTAACGATTTGAATGGCATTTTAACATGCCAAAAGTAATGTAAAACATACGAAAAATAATGTTAGAAAATTAATAGTTGCGAATTTAAAAAGAAATTAATGTCATCTAATTAAAAATACCAAGAGTTTGTACTTAAAGCAAAAAATAGTAAAATCGGTAGTCAGAAATGTATGAATAAACAAACACCACAGCGGAAGCAAAAAATATTAATAATAATAGTTATTTATTTATCTAGAACGAAAAGTGAAACTTTAAAGTACGAGTTAGTTGTTTACGGCCGAGGCGTCTAGCCGAGGCCAAAATTACTAGTTTAAATACACTTTTCGTTTGAGGTAAATACAAAATTTTATTTCATACTGGAAATTTATTAAAATAAAAAGAAACGAGTTTTAAATTTTGCTCAAAAAGTTGAACTTTAACGTCCTAGGACTTTATGAAATTTTATAAAGTCCTAGGACGTTAAAGTTCAACGTTTATGGTACAAAAAGTTGAACTTTAACGTCCTATAGGACTTTATTAAATTTTATAAAGTCCTAGGACATTAAAGTTCAACTTTTTGTACCATCAATAATCCGAAAAATGTCGTTTTAGATATCAGTATGAAATAAAAAATATTATGAGTATTTATAATAAAAATATTATAAATAATCATACAGATATTGGTTTTGAATTTATTGTTTTTAGAAAGCATAGCAGCTGTGTTGCCAGATTTTCAAAAATGAATTTCCCGTTGATGTATCAAAAATACCGGATTTTTCCGGTTTCTTTAAGGAAAAAATCACTCACAAATTCCCATCAAGCTTTCACAATAAAAATATACATATAAATTCAAATTTTTTCAATTCAAATATTTTTTGGGAAAACTTCAAAAACCACCACAATTATAACAATATTAATCCTTTGGACAACTATAAATATAGGTTTTTTTTCAAACGTCAAATAATTAGGTCATAATTTGACTGAGCTGGCTAGGGAGAAATGCTACTTCTCCGCCGGCGACAATTTTACTTTTCCCTACATGTTGGGAAAAGTGTTGCTATGATACCGTTAAAATAATAACAGCTAAAATATATGTATAAATTAAACCCAGAACTGAGTATCAAACCACAAAAACATGGCACATTTTAAAGCGTTTGAAGAAAAAATAACATATTTTATTTGGAGGAGAAGTAACTTTTCATGGCTTGCCTTCTATTAATAGCTTGCCTAGCTCAGGCGCGCCATAAAAAGTCATACTTCTTCTCCATATAAAATAATATACTATTTCTGTTTTTACGACTATATTTGTGTTATTAGTCTTGTGTTATTAGTCTTAATAGAATAAAACAAACAGCTGTTAATTTTATTCTATACCGCGAATGTGGCGGTACAGAAAACAATTTATTTGATTGTATTGAATGCTGAATTTGTATTTTATTGTATTTTATAAAAATTTGATTGCATTTTATAAAAAATCAAAAGCAAACATTTTCGCTCTGGTTATATAAAAAACAGTAAATTGAAACGGAAGCGCATATCCCTCTCTCGAATATTAAAAAAAAGCAAAGGCTATTATGATTAAATTGAATTAAATTTCCAAAAGATTGTTTTTTGTTTCTCATTAGTATAAAATTTGATGTCTTGTAGGTCTTTTCATTTTGAAAATACCAAATAATTAAATAGATAAAATTTACGCTTTCTACCGTGATTTCTTGGTGGAATTGCATTTTAATAATTAAAAAACTTTAGAGTATTTAATTTTAGTCCACAATAACTTTTATTTTATTCGCTGTACTAGTTTCGCTTATAGCATCTTCAGGTGATTAGGTTAATCACCTTTGTTTAATCACCTGAAGATGCTATAAGCGAAAGTACTAGTGAATAGAATAAAAATTATTGTGGAATAAAATTAAATAGTCTAAAGTTCTTTAATTATTAAATTAAATAGATATCAAAATTGAATCAAATTTATTTGATTGTTTGAAATTAATTATTCAAAAAAATATAATAAAATTCATTGTTTTTCTTTATGTGTTTTATCAACAAATTTTAAAATAATTCAATTTAAATAAATAAATGTTTATCTATCGAAAAGATAAAGCGTTGTACTGGGTTCGTGTTTAATGAAATTCGCTCGTGCCTCGCTATCATCGTAAACTTCTCCTTGGAAAACAAAATATTGCATTAAACACTTACACAATAAATTACTATTGTTTCGACTTTTCATACAACTTGTGGAATAAGATAGTATTGCTATAAAATGGAGCATTAAATCTATTAAAATTGAGAAGGATATTTTTTACAAGAAGTAAATATGTATTGATTTTCAAAAAATTTTCAAATTGTAATAGCTCTTTTACGAAACGAAAGCAACTGCTCAGAAATAAAATAGTGATGCCAAACATCCCAATTTTTAATATGTTTAAAATGCATGGATGCATAGAGAGCCTTGTAGTTCCAGGTGATTTTATTTTTCGTTTCGATTGTATTTAGTTTTGGTAGCATATAAATTGAGCCTGGAATTGGTGATTGCCGTTTTGTAACAGTTTTTGTGTTTTGCTAATATCGTATGTAAATTGTAAATTTATAAAAATATCCACCGAAAGTCTCGTCTTTGGCATCATAATTTCATAATTAATTGTCTTAATTTCGTAATTTATAAGGACAAGTACCATATTTCTTCCGTCGTTTAGGTGATGTCTGTGGATTAACTAACGATATGTTGTTGCGAATTACAATGACAAATGGCTTGTTTCTTATTTTAATTATGTAAAGCGATTTGCCAAGTTAATATTTACGCGTATTTTATGATAAATGTTTCCATGGGTTTGTGGGTAGTATTTATTGTGTTTTATGATTTAACTTTATCGTTTGACTGTTATGGTATTAGTATGGATCTAGTTGTAGTTGTTTTTCAAATATTATGTATCTAAAGAGTAGTTGGATTAACGAGCTAATATAATAAAATTGAGGAAGGCGTACGATGGAGACTACGATGGCACAAACGATTTATCGTTCCATAGATCGGATTCATAAAAAACTATTTTTAAACTTTCTTGTATGCTTGATTAAAGTGAAGCCTACTAAATTATAGACAGCTAGATAGTCATAGCTCTTACTGTATTCAAGCCAAAGAAATGATTTCTGTGGAAGTCACACAAAAATGTGTTACAGAGTTTCTCCTCCTCCTCTATTTTCCTACCTAGAAAATTAGCATTTGATAAACAAATTAATTTTCCCACATTGAGATATTTATTAAAAACTTAATTTTTCAGTCGTTTGTCTGAATTGTCTTGTCAAAACTGTCTGTTTTGGTATCACTTAGCATTATCTTTTGATAGTGAGAAAAGATTTTTTAAAGTGATAAAAAACCAGTTTTGTTACAAGCTTTTATCTCAATTGTAGCTAAAAATATGAACCAATATCTGTCTAAACAGAGCCATCTTACCATTATTATTTGCTTCTTTTCGGGACAATATATCAATAATCTGTCAAGTGTGTCACACCAGACCAACAATAGCTACCCAGCATTTTACTATCCAAACAAACAAACTATAGTATTGTGGTCTTGCAGCATAGTGTTCTTACTAATCTTTTACATCTTTGAAATTTTTTACATACCTTGGATGGGGTTCCCCTGCAGCTAACGTTATTGCCAAAATTTTAAAATTAAAATTCATAAATGCCTCAGAGAAACCTAATAGATAGCCCTAAACCCTAGGTTAGACATGAAGTTAGCTGTTATACAGAGTCGTTCCTTTATATTTTATTATGTTTATGCCTAGCTTTGATAAAAACACAAATCCGACCATGACCGAAATTTTTTCTCTGATAGTCTTGTTTCTACCACATATATGTTTATGCAGAAGTATGAAGGCCAAATCTAACATGCCACCAACTGCCTGGGTTGGTGTTGCTTGCATTATGTCGTTCTTTGAGTTTTCTCCACATGTCGTTCTTTAAGTTTTATTTGACTTTACACAGAAGAGCTCATTGTTCCTTGTCTTAAAATTTAGCACATATCACTTAGAACAATCCCAAATCGCCCAAATTATTGAAGGTATGGTTGACATCTAGGATAATGATTTTTAGTCGAATTTACGTTAGATAATCCTGGGTATGGAAATCTTTACCAGTTACTAAAATAAAGATATTATGCGCGTAACTTTAAGAAAAATATTCAGTTTGATTAGACTTTTAGAAAGCTTATCAGCTATTGAACTTTTTACGAGAACCGTTTCGTTTTACTAAAACCGAAACTGGTTTTTCCATCATAAACTACTATAACTCAAAATTAAATCAATTCAATTGAAGATCGTGCATTTAATTTCATTCACCAATCATCGTTCAGGTTCAAATAATTTTGAGTGTCACCGTGAATCACAGTTTTTAATTGCCGTTTAATATTAAATAAAAACACAAAATTCCAATTTCAAATGATACTAAAACATCAACCAACCAAAATTCTAATAAAATCCAATTAAAATTATACCACTTATTTTCTAACGACCTTACAATTTCGAATCTTGAAATGGAAGTTTAAAAATATTATAGCCAAAACCACACTTGTACCGACATAACAAAAACTTCTGATACACTTGAATCAGTAAACATTACATTGAATAAAAAAATAAGTCTGTATTGATTAATATAAATGAGTAAGTAGACAATTTTGTCACCATTTACAATATTCATATTTAGTCAACATTTGATCAAGGTAAACAAGACAATGACTCAACTATCTAAGATATGTTATCTCATATCTGTTTGGTTTGACATTTATTTAAGTTTCATTCTTCCGGTATAAAAGTTTTTGCAAGGGTTTGTTGCAACAACGAAAAAATACCATTAAAATGATTTATTAATGAATGAAAAATATGTATATAAAACGAGACCAATCAATAAAACATTAAAAAGTACTAATTTAAAAAAAAATTCAATTAGCCTAAAAAACGTTCGCTTATAAATAAATCTATTATAAATTCCACTATATTCCAATTATCGAATATTTTTGCAATTTAAACTACCGCCATTAAAAATTCATTAAAATCTTAATTACCATAACTTAAGTACCAAGATTTATTTGTAAAAATCGATTTGATTGCCTCAAAAAAGATTAACAGCTGTAAAAGCAATTAAAAACAGATTTTGTAATATCTAATAAACCGACATCAGTAGCTAAATTATTTATTATTAACATGAGATCCGAATTAATTTTTACATGGATTTTCGCTGGCGAAGAAAGATGCTCTATCACTGTCCAAGATAACAAGAATATAACGATATCCTCAGCAAACATAACAAATTGTTGAAAGATTTTTCAAGAATTAAATCTACAATCAACACATTAGCCTTAGTTGTGCATAGTTGTATAATTAATATGTTGTAGTTTCAACTAAACCTTAAAAAACTTTCCATCGATTCATTTATAGATAATTGGTAAAAAAATTCTTTAGCTCAGAAAATTCTAATCGACCGTATGAGCTTTACTCTGTAAACATGTGTACGTAATGATTATTTAACAAACTGCCCCCACAAATAAAATCGTTTACCTTTGAAACAAGGTCAAGCTCTTTTGGATGCTGTCCTAGGAATCACTGACCATGGAATTATTTCTACCATTGTTTCGATATTCCATAGACGCAGAGATATAACATCTTTAAAGTAGTGTAGATCTTGACTGGAACAAATTTATCGTACCGACTATTGAGTATGACAAAAGTCCGCCAAGTTATATGTTAGTTGTTTAAGAAAAATTAGTGACCTACGTAGAGCTTATTTTCTAGTACAAAATGCAGCTCATCCCTGTTGCCCAGTGTATTTTCTTTACAGCTAGCTTATGATGACTCTGTAATCCATTCCACAAATTGTTTGGATACAGAGTACCTTGGATATCTCACTCAGAAATGAGTGTCAGTTTAGTATCACTTTCGAAATTTTAACTGTATGTAGCGATTTCAATATTCAGTGACTCTGGCAATATAAAGCTCTTGTATCTCTTGTAGGATTTACACATTATATTTAAACTAGTCCTAGGGATAACTTTTGCTATGCCTATTGAAGTGGTTTGCAAGGCAAACGGAGAAATGTAACACCTTTCCATGCCAAACCTAATATATTTCTTCCACAAATTATTCTCTTTTGTTTTGAGCAATCGTTTGATATTTTAAATGCATCCTTCTATTCCGAACGTTTGATTCTTAAAAGTTCTCTCAATGAGCAAAGGATTTCGAAAGCCTTACAAAGGTCTTTCTTAGGTAGAAGTGATATTGTGTCACATATTCGTCTATCAAGCCTCCTCCCTTCAATTTTTTTTAAAGAATATAAGTTTTTTTAAATGGACTTTAAGAGATGTACTAAATGTTTTTTCAAATGAAGTACTAGATCGTTAAGGATATTGGGTTGACCATCTTATCTCGGTGGACCAACTGGGCAACCAACCAGTTCGCAGTAAATCATACGTACAGGACAATGCTTTTATTTATCTACCTATTTTAGATTAAAAACACTAGTAAATAATTTATTTGATGACACCGTATTCGACATACTCACCATGTAGATTAGAAGGATCTGATTACAGAGACGCAAAATCAGTTGTGTCAGTCCTTATATTTGAATTTCCATGAATTTCCTATAATACAAGTAAATCGCAACCGTTGCTTTTGTTTTTCATCTTGAAAAACGTGGTTTTTAATTAAGATTCTCACGAATAGCGGGGTGATTTGCTTATGTGGTTAGACTGGAACCCAACTCAAAAAGATGAGCCCAACATCACAGATCTCGTAATGTCTAGTGAAACCAGTTCTGCTTTGGTAGTATCAAACCTTGTCTGCCCGTTTCGCCCATTAATAGTTAGGTAGTAACTGTGGTATATGAGGTCCAAGTATTATAGAACATCATAGCTTGGTATTACAAGGTTGATTGCTAAAACTTGTCTGCATATTTTCTGCTATGTTTGCATAGAATAGCATTCAGGATTACCGTTTGGCCAAATGTAATCCATCTTTACAATAGCTTAAGGTTCAATGCTTCTTGGACCATTTGACTATATTACGGAGTTTCCTTACGTTATTCCGTTACCATTTTAGCTCAGAGGTATCTTGAATGCGTGCGAGTTGTAGACATGTGTTATAAATAATCACTATAGATTTCATTTAACTATCGAGCTATTTGACTGTCTGTCGTTGTGTTCATTTTCTGCTCATACAAACATTTTGGGGTATGTAGGCGTAAGTAGGACATCTAAATAATAATAAATGTAGCATTTGTATAAAACAGACACTACCACTATTACCTATTCTATGTGATATAGTTAACCTGAGACAATAAGCACGCCGAACATTGCCGTTCTATTTCTCACGATAATGGCTAGTTCGTGTCTCATATTACAAACAGATAGGCTGCAAAAGATAATAAAAAAAATCACCCATAACGTTCGCAATAATTAGTTGAAATTAGAGAGTGATTCTCTCAGCAGCCTTAACTCTATCTCATATAATCAGTATGTAAGAAAAAAATCCTAGGATGTCACCAATTGTTTAGTGACTCTTTGTTAATCATAGATATTACCTGATGAATTGAAAAAAGCTGCTATCCACTATTTCCTTTTCTGTTTTTAGCTAACACTTCAAAGAACTTGCCACCACGCCATTATTTCTAATAAAAAATTAGAGTTTTGTTTTTTAAGCGGCATATGTACGTTCAAGATCACCTGGTATCATTTTGTATCACTTATAAAACTTATTTGTGTTTAAAAACTAACTCATTGATCAATATTCTACCAGTTTAATTCTGATGTTGAACTTACATAGAGAAAAAGATTTCACTAGGCAATCAAATTCACGTAGTGATTGTTAGAACTGATGTATTTGCAGTCACATTTTCAGGGTACAACATTAATATATGGTTGAGCGATTGGGACAAAAACTATACTGATAGTCACCGGTTATTGAAAAGCTAAAAGGATTAATTTTATGAAGTAACCAGTACAGTTAAATTCTTCAAATATATGCAGTTTATATGCTATAGCAATAACTTTTCTCGTTTACCTTAATTTTAACTAGGAGGGCCCGGCGTGCTTCGCTACGCTTATAAATAAAGTTTTTGCCTAGACATTTTGTTGACGTGGAAGCAATGATTTCAAAAAGCATTTCTCATTATGCTAGCATATAATTTTTAATTTTTCTTTTTAAATATATGAATGAAAAATAATCAGAACTCTAGCTGATCAGTTCGGATATATGAAAAATTAGCGATCAAATAAGTTTTCAAGTAAGTTTATTTGATCTCTAACTTATTTGATCGCTAATTTGTCATATATCCGAACTGATCAGCTAGAGTTCTGATTATTTTTCATTCATATATTTAAAAAGAAAAATTAAAAATTATATGCTAGCATTTCTCATCACCACTTTTTGAAATCATTGCTTTTACGTCAACAAAATATCTACGCAAAAACTTTATTTATAAGCGTAGCGAAGAAGCCGGGCCCTCCTAGTATATATTAAAAATTCTTACAATCAAATTTACGATCTCAAACTATCATACCAAACACACACATTACAAAATTGTCGCTATATATTAAAAATTCTAACAATCAAATTTACGATCTCAAACTATCATACCAAACACATTATCCTCTTTCATTCACAAACAATATATATCTAACTAAATATTCAACGTATTAATATATAAGATAAAACAACAAAGAAAAATAACGTCCATACTCTCCTAGATCAATGCATAAACTGAAAAGAAAATATAAAATACTATAAACAAAGAAAAGATTTGGACGGTTCCACTTGATCCATTTGATTTGATTTGAGGGGAGGCAGTTGAATTCAAAAATACATTATAATTCGTCTATAACTTTTTTATTTATGATCCGAAAAATCCCAAAAATCTCTCAGATCTAGGCTACACTAATATCAGTTAGCAGTGAAAATTTGAAATCAGTGAAAATTCGAATAAAAAAGCCTTAGGCTGTACAAAGTACAAAGTTAGCGTATTAATATATAAAATATGTTTTGCTCAAAGATTAATCAAATCTCTTATTTCCGTCTTAACTCTAAACAATAACCCTTTCTTAACAAGGAAAATTTCTCAAATTTCATAAATCTAAGATTATTACAATTATTGTTAACAAATCTGTGGTTTTTATTTTATTATTTCAACAACGATTTTGTTGTCAGTTGTAATAATTATGATATTTTAATTTATTACTTAGGATTTCAACAATAATAAGAATACAATTATAATTTCGTTTAAAATATTGACAGATAACTAAAACTGACCAAAAGTACAATGAACTCATTGTTTCTCGTTACAGACCAAATCCAAAAAATTTGAATAAATTAAAAAAATAATTTTCTCACTTAAAGAATTTTTGTTTTATTTATGCTTAAGATTCATGCTCGAGTGAATTATTTAAGATTTATCAAGTTTGGAGATTATATAGTTTTGGCTTAAGACTTTAATTGTGTTTTCTTGATACTTTCATTTTTATTATAATTTTGTTTTGTATGTAACAATGAAAGTGAAACTAATTTTTCTTCACAAAATATATACATATATCATAACAGCAAAGAAATGATATCTAAGCTTAACAATTGGCTTAAATTTGATGACTAAAGGTTTTTCGAGAAAAATTTGAAAAATTTCACTAAAATGTTAAAAAAAATGGAATAATATTTAATTCCAGAAATGTAATTAGGAGAAAAAATTTCATTTTATTTGTAATTATGGAAATACGCGTATCAATAAATAAATTCAATTTGATTAAAAAGTTAATGAACCGATTGAAATGAAAATAAAACTTTCTTGTTTAAAATACCTAACATTAATTAATTAAAGATATCACTCACAACCTTCTGTTATGAGATTGGAATTTTTTATTATTTATCTAAATTTAATTCAATTTAGCTCAGTATAACAAATCTATATTGAACAATATTATTTGGTAACTTAAAACTGTAAAACTAATTAAAACAAATTTTTTTTTTCAGGAAACATGAAGACGTTGTCGGCGGCCATATTATTTTGGCTGGCCGTTGTATCATCAACTTCAATAGAGGTAACAAGTCAATTAAAATTTTAATTACTAACAATTAAAACATTAATATTGGAATTAAAACATATGAAGGGGTTGAACTCTCACAGCTCTGAGAAATCAAGACTTCGGTCTGGGTTAAGGATTTTGATATAGTTTTAGGCAAAAAACTTTTATGAGGACATTGTTTTGAGTTTAAGGCAGCGATGTATGTAAACATAAAACTCTTTGTTAAAGTATAAGTATTTTTTTATCTCTGTTTAGAAATTTATTACAAAACAAACACGAAATATCAATACATTGCCGGAAAGTTTTAACAGATTATATATTAATATAACTTAGTGAAAAGAATGATACACCCAGCAAACTTGCTCAAAAACCTCTCCATTTAGCGTTTCAAGAAAACATTACAAAATCAAAAATTCATATTTCTTTGAAATTCCAAAAATATTCTAAAAATTAAAATAAAATCAAAAATTTAAACTTTTTTTAAAGTTCTAAAAACATTCCAAAAATTATTACAAAATTAAAGATTGAAACTTTTTTTGAAATTTTAAAAATATTGCAAAATTTATAACAAAATCAAAAATTGAAACCTTCTCCAATATTCTTAAAAAATTACAAAAATTATAATAAAACCAAAAATACAAATTTTTTCAAAATTCCAAAAATTATAATAAAATCAAAAATTTTAATTTTTTCAAAATTTTAAAAATATCGCAAAAATTCATAATTCAAAAATTCAATTTTTTTCAAAATTCTTAAAATACTCCAAAAATTATAACAAAATCAAAAGTACCAACTTTTTTCAAAATTCCAAAAATTATAATAAAATCAAACATTTAAACTTTTTCAAAATTCTAAAAATATTCCGGAAATTCTTACAAAATCAAAAATTGAATCTTTTTTCAAAATTCTAAAATTATTGCAAAATTTTTTAATTCACAAATTCAAAAATTCAAACTTTTTCCAAAATTCTAAAAATATTGCAAAAATTGTAATAAATTCAAAAATTGAAACATTTTATAAAATTCCAAAAATATTTAAAAAATTATAACAAAATCAAAAATACAAATATTTTTCAAAACCCAAAAATATTACAAAATCGAAAATTGAAACCTTTTCCAAATCAAAAATTCAAAAAACTTCTTCCAAAATTCTAAAAATATCGTAAAAATTATAACAAAATCAAAAATACAAACTTTCTTCAAAATTCCAAAAATTATAATAAAATCAAAAATATAAACTTTTTCAAAACTCTAAAAATATTATACAATCTTATACAATCAAAAATATCAATCAAATATCAAATATCAATCAAAAATAGAAACTTTTTTCAAAATTCCAAAAATATTTCAAAAATTATAACAAAATAAAAAATTTCCATTTCCAATTTCATGTTCGATAACATTTTTGTCATGTCAAACAAATAATTAATTTCATTTTTTTCCCAAAAAATTGAGTGAAAAAAATGAAAATCATTCTTTTGACACACTTGAGAACATTTTTTTGACAAACTTATAATGGTAAAATCTAGTTTTTGGTCTCACATACCAATCCCGACCATCAAAATTCTTCAAATTCAATGTTCTTATTCGTAATCACATAAAACGTTTCTTAAGCAAAAAAAAAACTTGTCGATTTTTGACACACTTTCGGGACATCTATCGAACACATCGTCCTTTCGGCTCTTACCGTTGAGTATACTTATTTTTAGAATTAAAGTTTTAAAATCCCTCCAGCGGTTTTGTAGATTTCGTCGGTTGTGACTTTGTCTTTGATTTAATATAGTACTGTTCAACAGTCAAACGTTAGAATGATCCAAAACTAAAATATTAAGTTTTGTAACACTAACAACAGTAAAGAAAAACGAAAACACAATTTTTACTTCGGTCTGAAAGACCTCAGTATTGCATTATCGAGCCAAAAGTGAAATTAAATTCTGACCCCCACTTATTTGGCATTTCTCGACGTTTTAGAACCTACTGATTCTAAAAAAGCAATATAACAAAATGTATGTCTGTCTGCCGTACGGCCGTCACAACCGACGAAATCTAGAAAACCACTAGAGGGATTTTTAAAAATAGAGAATTAGGGAATTTTTAAAAATAGGTACATTCAATGGTAAGAACCGAAAGGACGATTTGTTCGATAACTGTACCGGAAGTGTGTCAAAAAAATCGACAAGTGTGTCAAAACAAGGAAATTTGCATATTTTTTGCTTAAAAAACGTTCATTTTAAGTCATTATGAGTAGGAGCATTGAATTTGGAGATCAGGATTGGTATTTGAGACCAAAAACTAGATTATTGCATTATAAGTTTGTCAAAAAAATATTGTCAATTGTGTCAAAAGAATGATTTTCATTTTTTTTAACCAACTTTTTGACAAAAAATGAAATTAATTATTTGTATGACATGAAATTTAATCGAACATGAAATTGGACATGGAAATTTCTGATTTTGTTATAATTTTTGGAATATTTTTAGAATTTTGGAAAAAGTTTTTTGAATTTTGAATTTTTGAAATATATTTAGAGTTTTAGAAAAAGTTTCAATTTTCGATTTTGAAATAATTTTTGGAATATTTTTAGAACTTTGATTTAGTTAAATTTTTTTTGATTTAGTTATTTTTATTTAGTATTTTTGATTTAGTTAAAATTTTTGCCATATTTTAAGAATATCGGAAAATGTTTCAATTTTTAATTTTGTTATAATTTCTGCATTATTCTTGGAATTCTGAAAAAAGTTTCAATCTTTGATTTTGTAATTATTTTTGGAATATTTTTAGAATTTTGAAAAATATTTTAAATTTTTTATTATTATAACTTTTAGAATATTTTTGGAATTTTGAAAGGAATAAGAATTTTTGATTTTGTAATATTTTCTCGAAAATCTAATTGAAAAGAGAGATTGTATCATTTTTTCACTAAATTATGTTAATTTATGATCTGTTATAATTTTCCGGCAACGTATTGATATTTCGTGTTTGTTTTGTAATAAATTTCTAAACAGAGATAAAAAAATACTTATACTTTAACAAAGAGTTTTATGTTTCACATACATCGCTGCCTTAAACTAAAAACAATGTCCTCATAAAAGTTTTTTGCCTAAAACTATATCAAAATCTTTAACCCAGACCGAAGTCTTGATATCTCAGAGCTGTGAGATTTCAGCCGCTTCATATTTTATATGTTTAAACCTCTTCAAAAGTTTTCCTCAACTTAACCTATTACAATTTTGTTTTATTGTTTATAAATTTATATCAGCAATATATTACAGTTCCAGTATATTCATACAAATTAATTATTGATGAAAATAAAAGTAATTCTTTTTAGTAATAAAAGTGCTTTGAATCAATTGTTTTCGGTGTCCAACATCTTCCCCGACTTTGAATCATCAGAATCAACAGGAACCTTACATAAAGCGTGAATAGCTCGACGAAATATGGTATTTTTAGTTTTTATTGATGCTGCTCTGACTATTCCATTGCTCCCAGTAAATATCGTTTCTATGCGACCAAGTAGCCACTTTGTAGGTAGTAAATTTCTATCAATGACTAATATAACATCATTAACGTTCAAATTAGGTTTTGGTTCTGTCCATTTCGACCTCGCCTGCATTTATGTCAGATATTTCACATGCCACCTCGGCCAGATAAGTTGTCTCGTTTGTTGTAGCATTTCTCATCTATTTAGCTTGGATGTCTTTTCGACCATAATCTTTTTCTCTGGAATAAGAACTAACATATGACCAATAATATGCCGGCGTTAGAGTATCTGGATCAGCATCAGTATACAAAAAACAAATAGAACGTGAGAAATTGGTTTAGAATTGGTTCTATCTCGGCCAATAGCGTTTGAAGCTCTCAATTGTCAGTATATTTTCGCCAACATCTCGCTTGAAATAGCGTATCGATTTTACAACTGCTTCTCATAGCCCTCCGAAATGTGAAGCATTTGGAGAGTTTAAATGCCAATTGATAGATTCATCTAATAGAAAATTATAAATTGTATTACTATTAGACTTTAAAAATGTAAAGACTTCTCTTAAGTCTTAAGTGTTTTACAGCACCAATGTTATTAGAACCACAATCGCTATAGATGTCAAACCACAAGCCTCGTCTTGCTATGAACCATTTTAACTCTGCCACAAACGTTTTAGTTGTTAAATTAGTAGTCACTTCAATGTGCACTGCCCGAGTGCTAGTACAAACAAACAAGCAAATGAGTGAAGTTAACAGGTTTCTGACCTCTACCTCTTTTGTGAAGTACCTGTACATATTGGTCCTGCAAAATGCATTCCTACTTGTAGAAATGCTCGAATGTGCTGAACTCTGCATTTTGATAAATTTCTCATCTCCTGCGATATATGAGTTGGTTTAGCTTTAAAACCCGAAATAAATTTTCGGATTAATTGTCGTATTTCTTGTTTAGCCCTTACAATCCAAAACTTCTGCCTCAATATCGCTAATAATAACTGAGGATCCACATGGTAATATCGGTTATGATAATCTTCTATTATTAATTTTGATAATTTGGATGATGGAATAATGATAGAATGCCTCATTTTTTATGGCAAGTTAGAATTTTGTATTCGTTCACCAACGAGTATTAGACCATCATTATATAGCCATGAATGAATGCAAGAATTTTGAGGAACTCTTAACTTTTTCGTTGTTGTGTTTGATGACTGCAATAATTTCTAAATTATCCTTTTGTTTTGAACACTTTGATAACATAAATTGATAGTAGCTTCTAGTTCTGCTACTGTAAGTGGTTCTTTACGTTTTATTGCGTCCTTTTATATTATTTGCAAAACGCAGTACAATCGCTGTTACTTTAGTTAATTTTCTGAAGAAGAAAGTCGATTAACTGGTTCGGATAAAAATGTTTTGTTTTGACATTCAGTTATGAAGCTCATGCTGTATCTTGTGCGCTCTTCTACTATAGTGCCATAAGTAATTTTGGTTCTGACCGATTTTCGTGCGAAAGCCACAACCAGTTTGTTTGCTAACTACCAAGAATGATGGTTAACTTTATGTTAATCCCAGTCTGTTGGATTATCCTTAGTAGGAACATGAGGCCAACTATTATTTTTGATTAATTCTAGAATCTAAAAAGTTTTGTTTTTTAACAATCCAGTACAATAAAAAAATTTGTCCAGCAAATCAAATTGTACTTAATATCGGTTTATTTAAAATTTAAGTAACAGATTCTACTAATTTTGTTAAAAAAGTACAGCGCAAGGCTCCAGTCTGACTACTGAAACTGTTTTTGTTGGAACTACCTTAGATTTTGCAGCTATTAAGTCACAATGGACACTTCCTCTTTTCGTCGCTCGTCGAAAATATAACACGACTGTGTCTTATTGCTGCATTTAAAGATTTTTCAAGGAATTCGGTGTCTAGATTTAGTGGTAATTCAACAAAAAATCTGTCTTCGGAAGATCGGTGTGTAGTCTCAGCAAATAGTTTTTCACAAAGTTCTTCTTGTTTGGTTAATCTACTTTTATTTGGAATGTCCTCAATTTCCCAAAATTGTTTTAGCGTATCATCAACTGGTTAAAAATAGTTGTTTTTAATGATTCTATTTTATAAAAATAGTATCATTAAACTGGTTAAAAATAGTTTTTATTGTGACTACGTTTATGTGATGTTTAATACACCCTTCGAGAACTATGTTAAATACGTGCTGAACCCCTTAAATGATATCAATATCCGGAGACGTACTATAATTAAGATCAGCTCAAAGATCACTCTTTGAAGCGTGGCTTCCTGATCCGCTAATACCGGTAACGACAGTGCGATGTTTTTCATTCATGTTCATGTTCTACTGCTTTGTTATCCACAACTTTTACCAGTAAAATATTTGATGTTCAAATCTTCGCATGCGCATTAAATGTATTTTGTTCAGGTTAAACTCTATTGTTGCTACATTTTTTTTGCTCACCTAAATGCAGGAGCATGTTATGTTTCTTCCAAGAATCCTTGCTTCCAATTCTTGACAAATATCTAAATACTTGACGATTTATTTTCAAACAATTGAAACAACGGTTATCATCTTTGATACACAGTCTTCGCTCCAAAACTGAAACCTACTTAAATTTTTCGCATTCCATTAAGGAATTCTCTTCTTTGCAAACAGTACAACAATCAGTTTTAGTTGTTCCAAAAACTTTTGATAATTTTTGATTTAATACACGTTTTGTAGTCAAAGGTTTAACTTACTCTAGTATATCTAAGCGATTTAATAAACATTTAATAAACATTTGAAAAAAGCTCTGGTTTCAACGTTAAATTTGTCTTTTAAGATGTAAATTATCCGCACATCTCTGGATTAAGCATTTTTTCCAAGAGATTTCAACCCTCTTACTTCTTTCAACTTCATCAGATATATTTAATAGTTTTCGTATATTAGTTTGATGAACTTCGATCGGTTGATTCATTATGCTCCTTATGAATGCCTTGATTGTGTACTTCTTTCTATCATAGCAAACACAAAGTTTCCTAAATGCTTCAAAGTAATTGGTCTCAGTAATTGAAATGTGCTTTACAAGTTATAAGCATCACCTTTTAAAAAGCTTTTTAAGTACTGAAATTTTTGAGCTGGCAATAAACTAGCCTTTTTATGAATGGTTTTGACATACAGATCATAAAATGATTGCCACTCGGTGTACTAGCCAGAAAACGGCTGAATGTAAATTTTTAAAAGTCTTACATTAACTGGTTGCATCATGACTGCATTTATACTAATGTTTGCTGGATTTTGTAACTCGTCTAGATTCTGCACAGTGTACTGACGTATGTTTTGATTGAGCTGCGATTCTGCAACATAATGGTGCACAGTAAACTCGATCATTCCAGTGTCACTATTCGGATCATTCTCTAACAAAGTTTTCTCGATATGTTCATATTGTCCCAGTTATGCTCTTGCACGTGCAATCTTAGAATGGAAACCATCAACATCGGCTTTATCAGCTATTCATAAAATATAATTCAATTTTTAAAAATTGTCTTTATTTAATATAATTAATATACAAATTAAGTTTTCTTTATAAAAATTGTTTTACTTTTTTGGCAACCATGTGATAAGAATATCCAAGCCAAAAATGTTCACTCCAAATTAAATTTTCGCAACGTGATTTATATTCATTTCCTTGACTCCGCTTTTTTATCAAATCCGCCTCGAAGGACCATGTACTTTACTGGAAAATTATATGACGAATTTATGGCTCAGAACCACCCATGTATGTTGTAATTAAATAAAAATAAATGAAAATAATCTTTAGCCACAACTAATTAAATTATTTATTTTCAACTTCATTACAACAATTCTGTATTTTTTTTATATGTTTAAAACTCTTCAAAAGCTTTCCTCAACGAAAATTACAAATCATTAATACTTATACTTATCCAAATTATTATTTTTTAATTATATACCTAATTAAAGCTAATTTCAATTTAATTTACTACAATTTTTATTTGTTGTTTCTAAATTTATATCAGCAACTTATTATAGTTCCAGTATATTGATACAAATTATTGATGAAAATAAAAGTAATTCCTTTTAGTAATAATAGTGCTTTGGATTAATTGTCTTCAGTGTCCAACATATACTTATTTGAAAATTGAAAAAATTTACAACTTCATTGCAAATTATAAATTAAGTGCAAACAATTTACAAATTATAGTAGACTTTGCATTATTCTGTGTTAAAATTAAAATTAATTGATTGTTAAAATTAATTTGAATATTTAAATCATATGTTTGATTTATGATTTAAACATTTATAAAAATGATTTCTGACTCCAATATGTTCGAATTTGGTTTAAAATTTATGTTTTTGTAAAATCAAGAAGACTACTTGATTAAATAAAGTTATTTTCGTACCTCATGCCCAAATAATACTCATTTTCATGCCTGTATATATCAGCAAAAAGTATTTGTTTTATAACACATGGTTAAGAAATGTATAGATACACATTCACAAGTGAAATACATTCACAAATAAAAAAAGTTTTAGATGATTCAATTATCGGACACAGTCTTAGTTCGGGGAATTATCCTATTCTACTTGTTCCAAAAAGTTATACAAGAATGAGAGTACACGGCGCTTAGCAGTTGATTTTAGGAAGTTGAATGAAATAACTATCGATGATTTGGAGGGGTGTTTTTGTGAGCAATTGAGCTTAAGTACATATTGGAAGTCACTTGAATTTTGCAATTCGAAATAATTTTTCATTTTCTCTAAAATTCCATTAGAAAAATTTTTTGTGTTTCGTGACAAGATTTGAACTCACACTCATCAAAAACACATGTTCAAATCCCGTGTGTTACACAACTTAGCCACAGCGGCGATGACGAACCATATTTTAATTTTCATGTTCAGATAATTTCTAAATTGAAACTTCATCATTTTTCATATTTACTTAAGTTGAATCTTTCATCTATTATTAAATTTCTAGATATTCCTATGTATGAATTCATAGGATGAGAGAATATTTCGTCAACATCTTAATAAGTCAACATTCTAATCAACATCCTAAGTCACGAGTATAGAGTCATTATTAATTGGTGTCAATCAATGCGAAACTAATATCTGATGCAAGGTCAATTTATTGCTATATTTTTGGTTACTATCGATAATGTTTTTCCCTTTTGTTTTTAATAAAAAGTGTTATTTAAAAGGAATTACAAATTGTGTCACAGCAACACAAAGATACTTTTTATGACCTAGGTCCCACAATAACATGAATTGATGAATGCTTTTTTTCAAACTTTTGTGGATTGAACGCCGCTCAGAATGCTTTCAATTTGTACGATATACGGACAAAGAAATTAATGCAATATTGGGACAGTTGAAACAATTAAATACTAGTTACTATTATTACTAGTAATGGCATTTAACCTGATCCAAAACTTATCAATTCAATTTTAAATTAGCTCAAATAAATATACATACCAACAATTGAATCATGTAATGGTTTCACAGGCTATTATCGGTCCTTTATAAAAACTATGCTTACATTATTGAACCATTAATTGCTCTTAAAAGAGGAAAAATTAAAAACTTTATGTGGAATGCTTTTGCAGACGAAACCTTCTATTCCCTGAAAAATTTAATAGCCTGTTCTTCAATTTTACAGTTCTCTGACTTTACAAAAACCTTCTATGTAACTACCGATGTTCAAATGTGGCAATAGGAGTAGTTTTATCACATAATAACTCAGAAGACCTTCATATCGCCTTTGCAAGTCGTGAACTTATAAAGTCGGAAAGAAATTATCCCACCACTGTCACCAATGCAACATTGCGTTTACCGCGACTGTAACTCCACTATAATGTTGCCTTTACCATGATTATTCACTGTTATTATTTGTAGTTAATTCCTGTTCCTCATTTTTTTATTTAAAAAATTAACTATGATTCAATGGTTATTGTAAATTCAATTTTTAATTATTACAAAAATATAATTCTTTGAAAATGAATAACATTTCTAATTTTTTAACGGTACAAACTTACAAAACTTTTGATCAAATAAAAAGGATTTATTTTAAAATAGTACCGTCGTTAATGGATTTAGATTTAATAAGGGAGCAAAACAAGTAATAACTTGCTTTATATATAACTACAGAATCAGATTTAAAAGAAGTTTTAATTGGTATGTAATTAACTGTACGCAATTTACAATTTTTAACTGTTTTAACTCAATGTAATTAAATTAATAATTAAGTATTTAAACAAAAAGCAATCAGCATTATTTCAGAGAAAACTCAATAACGTATTTGGTACTGGGATACGTATTTGGTCTGGGATTTGAGCCGGCCTTAACATTGCCATGATGCGAAATCGTTGGAATACACGCCACTTAAGCTGAGTTTTTCAATCATCGTTAAAAATGTCTGTTTTCATTCAATTTTTAATTGCGTGGATTTCGTAGTCTGATTTTTACTCTACAAACATATTTCATACAATTCGTACAGTAAAAATCAGACTAGAAATATGTACACTAGAATAGTAAATTGAATAGAACAGAAATTTCCCGAAAAACTCCACATAAGTCTGACAACGACTTCGAATCATCGAACTGACGAGGAAAACTCAAATTTAAAAATTTAAACGATTTCCTTAGTTACTTGATTATTAATGTTAATTGCTCACTCAAATTCTTAATAATTCCATATTTATTCAAAATTCAGCTCTACCTAGTTGAATTTAGTTAAATTTAGTGAATTAATTAATTTAAATTATGTTTAAAGTAATTAAATTAAATTTATCTTAGCATATTTAATCGCTCACAGTTGATCAAAACTTTTACATTGTCTATATATAGAAATGAATAACAAACCACCAATAAAAAAATCAAAAAATATCTAATTACATGTGTTGAAGGAAGGCTTTCTTAATGACATCAAAACAAACTAACTTAACACTAAAAATGTTAAATACTCGTCCGCATCATCAGAAAATAACAATACAACAAAAATGGTTGAATCTTCTGTAAAGCTTAACTGACAACATGATCAACAAAGAAACTTTTAAATGTCAAACAAACATAAAATTCCTCATCCAATAGTTTAAATGAAAAACACAATTACGTGAGCTAATCGATAAATAATCTTAAGGTCAACTTGTTATGGATAATATGGATTTAAGTTTAATTTAATTCAAGAAAGTATTTTTGTGGTTGGATGGTATTGCATTAATTTACGTGAATACTAATGTTAACGCAGATATGTCATAGTTGTATTAATACAAAATCTCTATTTTTAGATATTATAAATATGTTGTGTAGACAAATTGGAGTTTGAATTTAAATTTTTTATGATCGATACGATCGAATACCAATATGATCGATCGAACAATATTCGAAAGATGAAATTGATCATTTTGTTCGAATTTTATAACTTCAAATAGCTAAAAAAACGTATTTAAAATTGGTTTGGAAACATGTTTAGTTAATCAATCTGACACAGATCCAATACAATTATATCTGAAACAAAATCCCGTTTAGTTGTTGTTTCATTCAATAAACAACAAGGTTCTATTTATGGGATTATTAACTCTATAAAATATTTATAATAGTCATAACACCAACATGAAAGAAAAAGTCTTCTTCCTTATTACAGCATTTTAAAACCAACACCAACACATGAATTAATTAATTTCTATAACTTTTGTGTTTGTAAATGTCAAATAAAATCTTATTTATTTGCAAACTCATTTGTTTAAGTTTTTTGTAATACCGTAATAATTTTGAACGGTTATTAAATTAAAATTAATTTAAAATATTACTTGACCATCAACATCAGTGCTAAAGACTTTGAGAACTTGGTTTACATTTTATTGTTTTGGTTTACGTTTTATTTATTGTTGACAAATTTAAGTTTTAACGGAATTTACTTTTTCAATTATAATATTAACAGTTTGATATTTCTATGTTTTTTACGAAGAAATATGCTTATATTTATTGAATCACTGGCATATTTATTCAAATATTTAAATTTATATTAGAAACAATAAAATGACTGACTGACTCTGACTTCTGAGGTATGAAATCTGAGGTCGTGAGGTCTGAGGTCTGAGTTCTAAAGTCTGAGGTCTGAGCTCTGAGGTCTGTAGCTTGAAATCTGAGGTCTCAGGTCTGAGGTCTGAGTTCTGAGTTCTGAGGTCTAATGTCTCAGATCTGAGGTCTTAGGTCTAAGGTCTGAGGTCTAAGATCTGTAGCTAAAACTAACAGAACCTTAGCTGAAAATTTAAAAGTTTTTGGATTTAAACAATGACAATAGTTTAGCGAAAATTGTTTAACCTCCAAAATTCTCTAGTCTTACCTCTTAACTTAAACGACCAATTTAATTTATTTAATTTAATAATTTGTTTAAAAATATCTTTGGTTATTGTTAGATATTTACAAAATAATTAATTTTTTTATTTTTCCTAATAAAATAATTGACATTTTCTTTATTTTTTTCAGGATTTATTTTCATGTCCGAACGGTAAGTTTAATTCTAACTTATTGCAATAAATATTATCTACTAGCAAAATCACATACATATTTAATTTTAATCTCCATAGAAATTTTTCGTAAATTACGAGTAAAACAAATTGTAATTTATTATTTATATTCATATTTTTATTTTATTTGTATACATATTACAATAAAACGTATATAAGGTGTGCTGAATGTACTACACAGAATATAACTGTACAAAACAATTAAGTTGTCTTGTAAAGGTTGTGATTTAAATAAAATTCAAAAAATTTGCATAACAGTTTATTCTTTCTTTTACATTCATTATGAAATTGTTATAATAATCGCGTCGGTTGATTAGTTTATTAGTTGGATATTAGTCAGACTTATTATGGAATGTTGTTGATGTTATTGTCAGTTTTACAGTTATGAGAAATTGGTTTCATTGGTGTTTTTATATACTGAAGCGAACTGAGTTTATTTTTGCTTATAAATACAAGTAATTTGATGGTAGTTATATAGGTCGTTTTGTAAATGCGTGCTATCAGATCGATGATAAAGAAAATGTTTTGGTTTGACATGCATTTCGTTGTTTGGTAACGATTCAATTTTTTCTTCCTATTAAATAACTTTTAGTTTAATTGTTATTATACTAGCTTCATTTTATAATTCGACTTCAAACATTTTCTTACACTAAAGAAAACTGCTATCACCTATTAAATATAATGAAAAAAAAGTTGGCAATAACCAACTGAATAAACTTGGTCACCTAAATTCAATATTTATTACGAATCAAAAGTTCTATCCTAAAACTTTACCGAACGGGAAGTTCTAATTTCTTTTATGATGTTTATTTATGATATGTTATTTTTTTTAATAGGGGGAGTCTCGAAGCTGAACTAATTAGTTAGGTAGTTCGAGTAGCACTGCAACCTAGAGATCTATTGTGGTTAACCCAGATGTTGTTATCTTCAGATGACGCCGATGTTACCGGTGAATGTGCAACGTAGTCTAATCCGAGCCCCTTAACATAGTTAATTAGCTGGATTGGACCAATGTTTTGTGGTAGAGGAAGTGCAAGATTCCCTTGAGCGAACTTGATGTATATGTGCCATGCAAGTACAGAGCCGTTGCAGATAATGTGTTCCATGGTTTCAACCTTCGAGTTGCAGAATCTGCAGCTATCGGAGGCAGCAAGGACTAATTTATTAAGGTGGTGATTAATCGGCCTGTGTCCTGTCATGCACTATGTTAAGATCTTCAAAAACTCTCTCTCAAGATCGATTGTTTTAAGAGGAGAGACGGGGAAGTTGCCTAGAAACTTTTTTGAGTGCAGTAGACCTTCCTGCATACTCCATAGTTGATTATTTTGTTTCTGTTCCCAGCTTTAGATAACGCATTTGAGCGAACTGCTGGTTGAACGGTACACAATATTGCATAGTAGTTGGTGGCAAAGGTTTCGGCTTAAGTACTGTTGCAAAGATACCCAGCACTTACGTCCGTTTAGTCCTAGGACCACACCTCTACACCTTCGTTAGCTCAAGATGCATCCGTATACAAGATGCTATCATTGGATGGTAGTGCTTGTAAGTAGCTCTCGTAGGTAGTTTCGACTAGCTGAAGTCTGTCAGCACTAGATGCTGCTGCAGATCTGATGTTTAGGTGCAATGGAGGAAGTAGGAGAAGTGTCTCTATTGCAGATGCTGGTGTGGTTCTAAGAGCACCTGTGGCACACAGGCATACGAGTCTCGGTATTTTTGTGAGCACTGTCTGAGCAGATATTTGGTTTGTTTGTGGTTTAGGTGTGAGTTCTAAATGAGCTTTCTATCGAAGAGCACACCTAAATACTTAATTTCTTTTACAACTTGTATCCGTTTGCGGTTAAACTCAGGAGGATTGAAATTAAAATCCTTCTGTTAGCAAAGACTACGGTACTAGTTTTTGCGTTAGGCACCCCCACTTCGTTGCACCAATTCATCACGAAGTTCAGAACTGCTTGGGTTTGTTCACCGACAGTAGAGTCATTTAAAAAATTTACCTCTTACCATGACTGCTATATCGTCGACGTAGCCTACAACGGTGAGTACCAGAATTTATCAGCCTATTTAGAAGATCATCAGTGACTATCAGCCTTAGAAATTAATTGAGTACCCTTTCCTGGAGAGATCTTTTAGAAGCCCTGACAGTTACCGATGTATTTCCTAGTGTGGCTGTAACTTTCCGGCTCTGTAGCATGTTGATGGCACACTCCAAAATGGGGTGGGTGCAGATTTTTCTTAATGGCCATTTTAGCAATAGCTTCAAAATTCACATTATCAAAGGCCCCTTGTATGTTCATTAATGTGCATGCAAGTGCCTCCTTGTATTTCAGTGTGCTCCCCATCTCATTCACAACTTTATGCAATACCGTTACCGTAGATTTTCCGGTTTGATATGCATATTGGCATGATTTGAGAGGGTTTTGTCTAAGGCATACATACCGAATGTAATGGTCCAGTGCCTTGTCTATCTGTTGGATAAAGTGGTTCAAAGTAAATGACATCATTGTTGATCTGTGCAGGCTAATTTCAATGCAAATTACTGTAGGCAATTTTTTTCCCGCCAGACCGCTATGGTGGTCCATCGGAGGCTTTCGGTAGGCCATCGTTTTGCGTGGTGCTGCTTTAGTTCCCATGGACGCAACAGTTCACTTTTTCGGAGCTGGGTTGGTGTGTTTTACAAGTGGGTGTTTTGTTCTAATTTGGTTGTCGATGTTTGCAGGTTAGCATAAACCAGGTTAGCTGACGGTTCCGTGTATATAATATTTGAGAAAAAAACCGTTTTTGTTAGTATAGTTTCACGTTTATTTTAAGTTATAACTAATAAAAAAATTTTAGTATCGATTTAGCAAAATCCCTACAACCGTAAATTTTTAAAAATTTTTCTTTTGTATTGTTCGTAGATACCCGACTAGCATTATATAAGGATTCAGATCTGGACCGGATACGGATTTTCCTACTACTGATAGGGACCGTATCAGGCACACTGAACAGATCTGGATCAGTAATGTAACGCCTCAAACTATCCAAACCGGATCTGGCAGCCCTACTAGAACCAGACCAGGATAGGATTATATAAAATAGAGAATCTAACTTTATACTACCTATATATATTCACAATGCAGAGAAGCAATAATTAAAGTAAATGTGAAATTTCACAAACTATTATATGCATATCTAAAATGAATAATACTCTAGTGAATTTTAAACAAATGAAATTTATTCAAATGCAATAGAGCTCAGATAGGGCTCAGATCAGGACAAATAGGGCATACCTTAATTGGAAAATCAGATATGATTTTGATCCGGACCTGGTCCGGCATTTACTACTAGGGATGAGATAGGTCTTTGAAATCCGAGGCCGATCAGAACAAATAAGGTATGCCCTAGTAGTGAAATCAGGTATTATTTCTGATAGGGGCCGGATGTTAATGCCTTATTAGGATTTATCTTATTACATCCTGATCCGGCCCGGATCATAATAAGGCATACCTGAAGAAATTGCTAGTCGGATAAGGGAGGGGGCAAAAAAAATTTTACTTTTTTTAAAATAAGTCGAAAATTGTGCTTTCAAAAATTACAAAAAAAAATGTTTTGCACTACAAAAAAATCACCTTTCATATGACACCCCACATGCCATGATCAAAAATAATTTTTTTCAAAATTTCTACTTTAAACCCCCTCTAATGAACATTTGAAATTATAACCACCAAAAAAAATTTTGGTTTCGATTTAGCAAAATCCCTACACCCGTTAATTTTTTAAAAAAAATTTCTTTTGTAGTGTTCGTAGATAAGGGGGGGGGGGTAAATTTAATATTTTTGAAAATAGTTCGAAAACTGTGCTTTTGAAAATTACAGAAAAACTTTTGTTATACAAAAAAAGTATTGTTTTGTATTTTACTCTAGACACCTTCCATATGACTTCCCACATGCCATGATCGAAAATAATTTATTTTTCAAAATTTCTACTTTAAACCCTTAAAATTTTTTTTGATTGTTATAATTTCAAATTGTTCATTGGAGAATGAACATTTGAAATTATAACAATCAAAAAAAATGTTTGGTTTCGATTTAGCAAAATCACTACACCCATGAATTTTTTAAATTTTATCTTTTGTAATGTTCGAAGTTAAGGGGGGGTGGGGACAAACAAAAACCACTCGTTTTTAGTAATAACTCAAAAAGTAAGCAATTGAAAATTCAATGAAAATGTTTTTGAAATACCATTTTTTTCGATTTTTCTAGACCAAACTCGATTCCTTAGAGGAAACTTTTGTTTTACTATCTTCTTATCCTTCTTATCTATGTCCATAAAATATAGATAAAAACAAATATATGAAATTTTTTTGTTATCATCGTGTGTGAAAAACACATTGAATAACTGTAGAAAATTTCAAGTTGATATCACTTTTAGTTTGTTAATAAATTGATTATGTAGAAATTCGGACGGACACCGAAGTCTCACCAATAGGGTACCGTTTTTACTTTTTCAAAGTACAGTGCCCTAAAAATAAATAAATAAACCTGAATTTGCAACTTTTAGGAAGTTTTTCGGATGCTGGATCACGAATGAACATCACCATTCAATGAGCCTAGGAGGTCGTAAAGAACTATAAGTTCTTATCCCAAAATATTAGTGGAGTAAGAGTAAAAGGCAAACGTTTTATAAGAAAGTTTTAATACAAGTAAGTTTACTATGATCTAAACAAATAAAGAACATAAGTAAAGCCAACTAAGTTTTTACAAATAATTTAGAGTATCATATTGATTTTCCAACACCTCCCTTCAATTTGATAATCCCAAAAGATCACGCAATTTGATAAATTGTTTCGGTGGTAATGGTTTTGTCATAATATCCGCCAATCGATCTTCAGATGGAATATTTTGAATTTTCATGTCACCATTTAATAAGGTCTGCCAGATAAAGTGATACTTCGTATCCACATGTTTCATTCGTTTATTGTCTTTCGGGGTTTCAGCAATTCGGATGCACGATTGATTGTCCTCAAACAATATAGTTGGTTCATCACAATTTACTCGAAGCTCTTGAAGTAATTTTCGAATCCAAATTGCTTCGCATGCACATTCTGTTAGCGCAATATATTCGGCCTCTGTTGAAGACAAGCTCACCGTGGTTTGCTTTCGTGATGACCAAGACACAACATTTCCGAAAACTTTGAAAACATAACCAGAAACCGATTTTCTGTCAACAATATCATTTGCCCAATCTGCATCTGCGTATCCTGCCAAAGGTGCAGCATTTTCATTGCGATTGTAAATCAATTTTATGTCCAATGTTCCCTTAATGTATTTCAAGATTCGTTTTGCGTACATGAAATGTTCGTGATCGTAACTATTTTGAAAATGACTAAAGAAATTAGTTGCTGCTGCCAAATCAGGTCTGCTGGTTAGCATCACATACATTAAACAACCAATCAACTCACGATACGGTAAATCATCACCATCTTTTTTAACTTTATCTATTTTTAAGCCAACTTCCATTGGTGTACTCATTGATTTGCAGTCAGACATTTCAAATTTATTCAGTGTATCAATCAGATATTGTTTTTGACTAAATTTCATTGTACCATTCGAAATGTTCCGTTCCATGTGAATCCCCAAATATGTCTCAATTTCATTCAAATCCATCATTTCGAATTCTTGAGATAAGTTTTGCTTCAGCCATTTAATTTCGTCTAGACAATTGCTTCCCAAAATTAGATCATCAACATATATGAGCAAGTAAAACTTAATTTCTTCAGTGAACTTAACATATAAACAGCTATCAGATTCGCAACGTTGAAAATTCAATTTCACTAAAAATTGATTTAAGCGCAGATTCCACATTCTTGGAGATTGCTTCAATCCATATATAGCTCGATTTAATTTACAAACTTTCTTGCCGATTTCGTACCCTTCTGGTTGAACCATATAAATCTCTTCATCCAAGAAACCATTTAAAAATGCACAGCTTACATCCATTTGATGAACAAATAGATTTTCATGACAGGCAATTGCCATCAGTACTCGAAATGTAGTTAATTTTGCTACTGGCGCATAAGTTTCGTTGTAATCAAATCCTTTCTTTTGAGAATACCCTTTCGCACAAAGACGTCCTTTGTATTTATCAATTGTTCCATCAAATTTGTGTTTGATTTTAAAAACCCACTTACATTGAATAGCCTTTCTACCAGGTGGTAAATCACAAAGTGTCCATGTCTCGTTCTTTATCAATGAACTGTATTCAGCATCGATAGCAACATTCCAGAATTTCCAATCACTTCGATGTTTCGCTTCTTGCAAAGTTAATGGGTCGTTCTGTACATATTGTTCTGCACTAAACGCAAACTGGGCAACATAATCACCATCAGAATAACGGTCTGGTGGACGACGGCTACGTTCACTCCTTCTCAACATTGGTATCGGTGTATCTTCTGACTCATCTGATTCAATTTCATTCGATTTATTTACCTGTGTATTTTCATGATCTTCAAAAATATCCACTAACTTCTTCTGATTTACAACACTTTCGTCAAACGTGACATTCCTTCCAATAACAATTTTTCGTTTATCAGTATCATAAAGTCTATAACCGTTTGAGGCATAGCCCATCATAATTGTTTTGACTTCTTTCGAATCTATTTTGCTGCGTAATTCTTTTGGTACATGATTATATGCCAAAGATCCGAAAACTTTCAAATTCTTTAAATCGGGCTTCTTACCATACCATAATTGAGCTGGTGTCTTCAATTCTCTCTCGTCACCAATGAAAGAACTTGTTGGACTTCTATTTGTCAGATATGTTGCTGTTAGAACAGCCTCGTTCCAAAAACGTTTCTCAATTTTTCCAGCAAATATCATAGTACGAGCCTTCTCCATTAGTGTCCTATTCATTCGTTCAGCTACAGAATTAAGTTCCGGATTATATGGTACAGTGTGATCATGACAAATTCCTCGTTCAGCACACAAATCAAGAAATTCATTTGAAGTATACCCTCCACCATTATCACTCTTCACTCGTACAATTCTTGCTTTGATGTGTTCTCTCATATTTAATCCAAAAGAATATTCAGCAATTGTTGATTGAAAATGGACCTCAGCCCAGGCAGCAAAGTGTTTGAACTTGTCCAATACTTCACTCTTTTTTTCAAGCATGTAAACCACAGTGAAATGGGTATAATCATCAATAAAAGTCACAAAGTATTTTGAACCATCCCAAGCAATTGGTTCAATTTGACCACAAACATCTGTGTGTATTAATTCCAATGGCCGTTTCGAACGACGTTCATTATTTGCAGGAAATGGTTTTCGTGATTGTTTTCCAAAAATGCAAGGCTCACAAAATTTCAGTACATGATCTTTGCTTTTTAAATCAATGCCCGTAACCATATCTTTGCCAACCAATTTCTGGATATCTTGAATGTTTAAGTGACCCATTCTATTGTGTTACAATGTTTTGTTATCTTCTGCACATATACCAGCGAACTGCTTTTCTTCAATCACAAACTCCACTTGATATGTATCACCGTATCGTTGTGCAACATAAAGAAGCTTATTTTTAAACAAAATATGAGCTCCTCCATCTTTAAAATGAATTTGCAAGCCTGCTTTCTCCATTTTTCCAATCGACATCAAATTACAGCTCAAATCTTTCATAAATAGAACACCATTTAAAGTACATTCTGTTGCTTTATTTCCATGTATAAAGAAACCATTGATATCTCCACTATGATTAGAAGATATAGTTGCACCTTCCTTAGCGCTTCGAACCTTTTCTTCTAAAATACTCTGTATATTAACCATCAACGTCCGGTCATTTACCATATGACTTGTTGCAGCTGAATCTAGAAAATATTTGATTGTTCGTCGACGCAAAGCACTGGATACCCCAACCAAAGCTTGTTGATACATGCACAATCCTTCTTGTGTAGCAGAAAATTCACCAAAAACACCAAAAGCTATACGAACTTCTTCATCACTGTCCTCAGAAGACTTCGCAGCAACATTCGCATTTTTTTTAATTTTAAATTCATTTTGCTTTGAATTTTTCGTATCAATCTTTGCTTCGCATTGTGACCACTTATGTCCCAATTTTCGGCAGCGATAACATTTGAATTTGAAATTAGATTCATTTGCATTCATCGCCACTGAATTGTTTGATTTAATACAACTAGCACTTTCAAATAGCTTTCTTTTAGTAAATTCGTCTAATAAACGACTCTTAACAAAATTAATTTCCAGCTTATCAGGATCCAAAGTTTCTAGATTACTCTTATCGCGTTCTCTGGACCAATAACCTAAAGAACTATAAGTTCTTATCCCAAAATATTAGTGGAGTAAGAGTAAAAGGCAAACGTTTTATAAGAAAGTTTTAATACAAGTAAGTTTACTATGATCTAAACAAATAAAGAACATAAGTAAAGCCAACTAAGTTTTTACAAATAATTTAGAGTATCATATTGATTTTCCAACAGGTCGAAGTAGCTCGCCTTTTTTCAGCGTACGAACCTGTGCCTTCCCTACCTCGTGGCGTCCCCTAGCCCAAGCTGTGGTCGGTCACTGCCAGATGACTTATGCCGTTTGACACCAGGTGTAGCCGTCTGTGGAGAGTCCTGCTATGGGTCGAATCGGACCCTCTTGGTACTCTTGGTACCTGCGTCCTTCCTTCTATCTACTACCTTCAGAGTTAGCTTCTTAGGTATCCCAACCAGTGTAGTCAGGTCATAGGATTCAGGAAAGGCACAGACTTTTATGGCTTCCTCTTCATAGAGGCCTTTATTTATTAGTGTCCTATTGCGTTTTATCTTTGTCGTAAGTAGGTATTCGGGCTGAGTATCGGATCGAGGGACGGTTCCGAGACACTTAGTTCGATTATATTAGACACGTGGATATTATAGCTACCTTTCGTTGTATATCCGATATGATGGTAACTGCTGGCGTGTCAGATTTACTGTAGGAGTATGAGTTTACATGTGGCTCCGATTACCGATTCCAGAGCAGAATCGGAATCGTTTGCGAGCTGATGATCTTCTTCTTCTGACAGGTCTGACGTGCCAGACACTCTTTTGTGGTTGACTGATGGTATGTCATTTCTGACATAACCTCAGAACTTGGTGAGATAGGTTTACTATCATCGATCTTAATACTTGTGCTGCCCGAATGAAGATGTGCTTATAAATCAGGCACGATCTTTGAGTTCGGCGAACACGAATTTGTATTTAATGGGTTTGGTGATGTGTTTAGAAAAGCATCGCTCTCGTCTTTACTTTTATGTAAATTACTATTAATACTGTCATTGAATGAAATTAAAGAATAAAAAAGGTACAACAGAGCCGTGTGGTGTGGTAAGGCTAGATTAAAACTGGAGGACGCCTGGTATTCAGAGTTCCGTAACTGGTATCAAGCCCCTCTTGAACATGATAAGCTATCAGCGTACGTTTCCACCTTAACTTTATGTTTGGGACTTGATCTTGGCTTCGATTCTCATATAAGACCTAACGGCATGGGTGAACCTACCGTTGTAGTTGCTAAAATCACTGAGTTTACTGAGCCCCATCACCGCGTTAAAGTACCAAGTTAAAGTAGTCGATACGAATATGTTATAATTTATGATATGTTATAATTTTCCAAAAACGCTAGGCCGTTTCTTGTTTGTTTTGTAATACATTTCTAAACAGAAGTAGAATAATTTCACTTTTGCAAACAGTTTTATACACAAAGAGTTAATACGTTTGCACACAACTAAAAACAATGTTATCATAAGCCTTCTGCCGAAAATTATATAAGGACCCTTAACACAGACCGAAATCTTGATGCTTAAAGCCTTGAGATTTCAGCCTCTCTATATTTTCCATTTAAAATCAACCTTTTACGGCTGAAATTTAAATTTGGTAAGTTTAAAACTTAGATTGAGGCTTATTAGTTGTGGAAATTGTGGCATTCAAATAAACAGTGTATACTCTAGTTACTAGAATACCTTTTAAAATTTTTAGAACATTGGCTTAGGTGTAGTAAATTTCAAAATCACATTATATTATTGAACCACTAAATGTTTTTTGACTAGGTAGCTTTAGGGCTACCTAACTGAGCTTGAACTCAGAAAACCTGGGCTGATTTTCTGAAAAAAAGTAAGAAAGGTTGATCATCTACTGATAAATTAAGGCTCTAAAAAAAACTCAACCGAGAAATTGGTTGAATTTTTAATTTAATACACATGAGGTACACTTAATGGAACCCGATACTCTAATCCAATGGTACACGAATGGCCACACCATAAAAATAAAAATCGCTAATAGTTCAAATAGCTTTTAATGTTATTACCACATTACAAACAAACACGAATAGAATTTCCAAGAAACGGTAAATAGTCATCAAAGTGATGAACAAATCATGAATAATCCAAATGATGAGCTAATTTAGGTAGTCATAGCAAAAGAAAGCAAAAGAACAAATATTCAATTTGAATGCCGTGCCGTCCAACCGATGAAGTTATTTACCCGCATTTAAAGTAAAATTTTACACTAAATTAAATAGTTTTGTCCATTAAAATGTTCAAACATCTTCCAACCGCTCGTAATACATTAAAATTGAAATGAAATCTAACTGTTAATCTGATTTTCTTTCATCTTCTTTAAACAATTTTTAAATTTGCTTCTTTCGTCAAACTTTATTTTCCAATATAGGACAAGATCAATCTGTCTTTTGTATTTTAATTGGAAAATGAAAACAACAATTTATAATGTAATCAGTTTGCTTGTTCAAACAACTCTCATACATTTTAATCTAAAAAAATATGACAAAAACTAACTTTTCCATTTTCAATTTTCTTTTTTTTTCGTTTGTATTTATAGAATAAAAGAAAAAAGAAAACAAATAGAAAAAAAAAAATAAACTTTCATTGAGCTGTTTATGACTAAAAGGTGAATATCGGAAGTTTTTGTAAGAAATTAAACTCGATTAACTATGTAAATCCTGTTAAATTACATTATTTGAATTTATTATTGGAAATCTCAATAGACCATTCCGTTTATTCAAGAAGCTTTTTTTCCTCATGTTTCGTGCAGGAATCGAACTCATATCAATAACAATTGTTCCATATCTATCTCCCTTGAATTGATTGAATTGTGTTTGAACAACTTTTATCAAATAACAAAATCATAATGAAGTAAAATTTAATTCAGATTTTGAGTTAGATCTTAGAAATCATTATTATACTAATTTAATAATCAAACTCACTTCCATGTTAACACAAATTCTAAATATCTTAATACTTCAGGTGTGGTAGAAATAAAATTAAAATAATTTATTTGATATAAACAAGAATGGAATTTTCATTGGTTGTCCTTCAAAACAGAAATGTTTTAAAAATAAATATGTTACTTTTTCAAGAATCTATATTGAAGATGTTCGAACCTAAGTTTCACAATAGCTATTAGTATGTAATTATAACAATTAAATGAAAATAGAAAACGATAAATTGGTTGTCAATATTGATTGATATCGTTTATTAAGTTAATATTTAATCAAAGTTTTTAGCTGCATCTTATGTCACAGAAATCACACTAATTGATGATTCAGTATAAAGAAACTCCATTATATTAGAAAGTGGAATAAATCAAATTAATAAGAAAATATTTTATGGAATCAATTATCGATAGCTTTTTTTTTCTGTGAATGAACTTTTAGTGTGATAAATATTGTTTCCGATTTAAATTGTGAAATAACGTTCGTCATGATGTTATGTTATTAGCGAAAATTATACAAAAAAAAATTTTGATGTAAAGATTTTTCGGTAAATAAAATTTTTACAAATTAATGATACATCCAATAAAAAACTGTAATTTTTTGCTTTGGTTAATAAAGCTTGCAAATTTTTAGAAATTAATAGAGTCTGACGATCTTAAATTATATTTTGGAGTTGAAAATATCAAGATTATTTTATGTGGAGCATGAATTTGTAAGCTACGGTATTACAATAAATAATTTATGAGAGAGGGAGAATGGTGAGCAATATTGAATTAAGTCCCATATAAGTCAAATTTGTTCAAGAAGAGCAAGCTCTTCGGCATTACTATTATGAAAGCTTTTTTTTGCTCGTGCATACTTACATTCATCAGTGTATTATGCATTTATCTTTTCACTTACGTTTCTATTACATTTTGTATTTTAAAAAATTCAACGAAAGTTTTAAAAGATTCACAGCTATTTGCTACCTTTATAGTCACAATTTAGGTATTTTTACCTAATTTACTGTTAGCATTCTGCTTTATGGAAGAGTGGTGCCATACTATCCAAAATAGAATGTTCTTATTTTATCCAATTACCCTTAAAAATTTTCCAGCTTACCACATTAGACCATGATTTGCAACAAAATTAGCGCAGTAGTTGTCGTGTTTTTGATACGTACGAAGGACCGACACAAATTTTTTTCTTCATTTTTTGACCCAAAACGTCGAGACATGCCAAAAAAGAGGCAATGTTTTGAAAAGAAAACGCCGTGACTGAATTTTTCTTTTTATTGTTATTGTTCACGGTTATGCATATACATCAGGATGAATTGGAGGTTGAGTGCGAGCTGCGCGACATTTTGATAGATGATCCTATCGCAGCTGAAATTTTACAAAATTGCATAGTGTTAGAAGATGCTGATAAAAATATAAAACCAGTCAAAATTTAGGATCGCGATTTCTCAGAATGGTTATTCTTAGGAAAAATTACTATAACAATTTTTGTAGATAATTTTATGATCTACAAGTAAGTCTTACTTATTTTTATGATAAAACTTACCGTTTACCGAGAAAATTAAAAAAACCGATATTTTGTACATTTGACCTTGAATAGTTTTTTTAGCAGACATGGGATCGATGGGGACTTTTGACATTTTATTTGTAATAGCATTCCCAAGATATGTACCAAGTTCCAGCTCTATGCGAATTATTGCAAACTAAAACCGGACTAAAACCAAAAATACAAACTTTTTTTCAAAATTCCAATATTATTTCACAAATTATTATGAAATCAAAAGTTTCCATGTCCAATTTCATGTTCAATTACATTTCATGTCCGCATTTTAATTTTATTTTTTTCACAAAAATTGGGTAAAAACCTAAATGAAAATCATTCTTTTGACACACTTGACAATATTTTTTGACAAACTTAGAATGCAATAATTCTCAATAATATAATTTCGTGTTCAATTACATTTCATGTCATACAAATAATTAATTCTATTTTTTCACAAAAATTTGGAAAAAAAAATAAATGAAAATCATTTTTTGGACTCACTTGACAATAATTTTTTGCCAAATTTATAATGCAAAAATCTAGTTATCTAGTTTTTAGTCTGACATACCAATCCTGACTATCAAAATTTCTGTAAATTCAAGGTAACTATTAAAATTAAAATGCAATATTTAAAAATATACTTTTAACTGTTTATTTTTAATTTTTTATTTTATTAATAATAATATAAACTTCCTTATAGTAACAATTTGAATTTGATTTATTTCATTGAATATCGATTTCGACTTACGCCATCCTCAGTTCTTAAATTATTATTATTACAAACAGTGAATAATATGGAAAACCATAATAACACATATATCAAGGTAACTACTCACTATCACTTAATACCGTTTTTTAAGTAAAAAATTTCCTTGTTTTGACACACTTGACGATTTTTTTGAAACACTTCCGGTACAGTTATCGAATACAACGTCCTTTCGGACCTGCCCAATGAGTATACCCAGTGGTGATATTCGAGGTATTTAACAACCGGTATGCATGGAAAAAAATCTGTCGTAGATATATATTAACTTAAACATATCTAGTTATTTATTTAAATAAAAAATACAAAGTATATAATAGTACTAAAAATCTACTTAAATAATTGCCAAAGTAAAGTTTGGCTTTGGGGCGGCAGAATAAGAACTGATTTTTTAATACCCTTGTCACTTGGTAGATAATGTCCTTGTCTCAACTCAACCGTAATTTAACATAAGATATGCATCAAAATCTCTACACTCTCATCAAAATCCTACTCATACAAAATACTATATGTATTTTACATTAATACAGAATGCCCTGGGCTAATCCAATTATTTACCCACATTTTAGACGATTTCGTCGCTTTTAAGTAAGGTATTGAATACAATTCTAACCTGCATTTACTGTAGTAGTTTTTTAACCAATAAAAAGATTGCTATCAGTTACTGATCAAGTTCCAAACAAATTAGTTTGTATGTACGATAGTCCACTAACACCAAACAAAATAATTCCCGTTTCAAAAGTATATAGACATAAATCAAGTTTAATTCAAGTAATAACTCTAACAGGAAAACTAAAAGTAATATTTGATATAAAGCAATTGAATAAAACCGGATATCCCTAAGCCAACACATACAATCTATAAAAATAGACACTCAAGTGTACGTGATATTTACTGAAAATTGGCAATTTTGTTATAATTCTAATTATTTTCATTTTAGTGAAAACAAAACAAAAACGTGAAAATAATTTTTAATTTATATGTTTTCTTGAGCTTTTATATTAAATACATAAAATAATAGCTGTTAATAAAAATAAAATGAATAAGTTCATTGATTTATATACTTCAACTTTGCAAACATTGATGGATGATACATTTTATAGAAATTAGTTTTAAAATAAATAAAACTGCTATTAGTTAGTTATTTAATATTATTTCGATCCATCAACATATATTGATGATTCATTGTAAGAAAACATCCATGTAATATTAGTTAGAAAAATTTGAACAATAATAGTTCCACCTTTTTTATATAATAAATCAAAGGTAAGTGTATATTAACAATGAAATTTAATATTAAAATGCTTAAGATAACTTACGTTGGATGTATAACAGCCATATGTTTGTCATAATCTATTATTGAAAATGTTAATAGATACAATAGAAATCCAGAAGTTAAACAAATTAAAACAAAATTTTAAACAATATTTACTTATTGTTTTACATCTGTTAAAAACTTTAAATTATCATTACCACATTTAATTATAAATCAGCTGTCTTTCTTCATTTTAATTTACAATAAATTTGTTTTTCTTCCTCATTAACTCAATCGTAGTAGTAAAAATTAAGATATTAAATAGATTTCATTATAAAACGTTTCCCAAAGTAGTTGTTTCATATTTTGTTGGATAATCGAAAGTAACAAAAACAACCCAAGTTGAATAAATTATGTTTTGTCTGAATTAGCAATTAACAAATCACAATACTAAGCATAATTTATGTGTGAAACTGAGTTTTGGGCTACTAAATTTGACTTTAAAACTAAAGTTTACGATTACGTATTTAGATTAGGTAATTTATGAACACCAACAAAGAATTTTAATTATGAGTTGTCCAAATAATAATATTTTTTTTTGCCTGAATGACTATCCAAAATTAATAGTAAAATAATGCTAAATAAAATAATTAAGTTTATAATATAACAATAGAGGTAGATGTCTTCTGTAACATTATTACAGAAATGTTAAAAAAACGTTTCACATAAAAGAAAAAAAAATTTTCTTTTAATATTACAAATTTTTTGAAAAAAAAAAAGGTTCGTCGCTTTAAGTCTTTTGTTTTTTTAATTCGCAAACAAATAATGAGAGAAGTTGTAATAATGCTTATTAAATCAATTTTTTAATACAACATTAAACAAATTTATTTAATCTAATTAGTTACTATATGGTTAATATGTTTTTCTATTCATTGAAATTTGGAACAATTTGATTTCTTACAAACATAAGATTGTTTTAGATAAATACTTTGGTTACACTGTTTTCTGTTATAAATTGTAGTGGATTTAATTATTATATCATCGACATCTTCAAATCAGTTCACAATAAAACAATTATAGACTTAAATAACATCTTTCTGATTCTTTATAAAACATTTGAACAAATCTAATGAAATCAAGTTTTTCTATTTCATCTTCAGTTAATTTCTTTTTTCTTGTTTCACTTCTTGAAAAATATTAATAACATAAAACTATTTTTCCGTATTTTGTTTTGGATAAAAAAACTTTTCCGGATATAACAATAAAAATACAACTTAACAAATTGAGAATAGAGAAAATTTCACTGATTCTAAATATGGAAGAACATGTATTTTGTCAAATTAAGAAGCTGAATATGAATGAATAGTATATGAATAGTATATATTTTTATAGTGTACTAAAAGATTCTAATCAAAATGTTAATCTTGTTTAAACAATTAATTTATCGTGTTATAAACAAAATATACCAAGTCCAATGCCATTGTATTATACACATTTTTATTTACTGTACAAGTTAAAATACTTGATGTGTAACGTTTTAACCAAATTATGTTAATGGTTTTAATAATTAGATATTTTGACTTATATTTTCTTCAACATTTAATACGTTTTTTAATACGTTTACGATTGGTTGGTGTTTTTATTATTTTGAATTATTACGGACTTTTCTGTTATTTATTTGCTATTTCATTCGCTCTTTTTAATGTAATTTTATGATTTTATCTGTACATGCAAACATATTAAATTCTTTCAAACGGCTGCAAAAGATTTGTATAAACGTAAGACTCTCGTCTTCGTCACAATTTACAAGTATTTGAAACGGTAACACTAAGAAATGATCAGCAAAATAATTTGCGTGTCCAAAATATTAGCGTTTATTCACAAACAGATTTGTAAATGGTCACAGATGAACAAATAAATCTACAAAGTTATAAAGGAAAGCTTTTTCCATGAATGAGATGAACTGATTCCCATTCCATTTTCCTGCCCGCTATCAAAAGCTTTTCACTAAAAGCATGGTTTTGTTTCCTAGTCAGGTAAAATTGTTTGCGTTTAAGTGTTTTCTACTTAAATAGTAATTCACGCTTGAAAAATGATATTTAAACAAGTTTTCAAAAACATAAACCCAAATCAATAAATCTAAATAAATTCCTGCAGGTGGACAAAAATTAGAAAAACCACAGTATGTTATGTCACAATCATAAAGTTCAATTAATGTAACAAATTTATTTCTAAAGGGCGTTTTTAGAAAACCTTTATTTAAAAAGTAAATGCTGGATCGTGACAACTAAGAACACCATCCTGCTTACGTAATTTAAAGGTTCTACTTATATTACAATATTTTACGGGCATGTTATTTTATTTTGTTTAAAGAATAAAACATTTCTAACGACTGGTAACGACTTTTATTTTATTTGAGAAAGAATTTAGAAAAATCTTTTATCAAAATTACATTTTTATACTGCAATTGTTTGAGAAAATAAAAATAGTTAAAAGAAATAACCACAACAAACCAACAACTATCACTTTATAATTCTTTTAAAATAATAATTCCACCATCATATGATATTATGACATTATTTTATTAACATACACAACAATGAAATTGACATTTACATAGCGATAAATAAACACATATTTTCCGTTAGCGATACTATAATATCCGAAACATTTAAACTAAAAACAATACTAGAATGGTGAAGGAAAGGAAGATAGATTCTCGATACTCCTATTAACAGTAATAAGTAATAAAAACAATATAATAAATTTAAGAAAAATAACCAAAGTTTTGTATGTTTCTAGTAAAAAACTTCTCTTTACACTTGCGATAGCAAGAATGGAATGTTGTATCTGATTTTCAGTCTTATGAATTTATATGCGGTTTGATATATTTTATTTTCTATCTTGTTCTTCAAAAATTTAAATAATAATATAAATTCCGATAGAATGAAAAATATATTCATTTAATAAATTTAAAACCTAATTTCAATAATCAGGTCAAAGTGGCTTTATATATTCATGGTTTTATTTATTTTTTTTAATTTATTTGCTTATTTTTATGATACGTAGGCCATCTTAAGCCTCCTAGTCTGCCTAAATTGAGTTATTTATATTTAATAAGTAATTTGTATATAAGTAATTAGCTCACAAATCGCTCACCTTATTAATTATTCGTTTAATTTTCGGTCAATTACATATAAAACTGGATTAGAAGTAGAACTGTGTTTTCTTTTCGATGAAACCTGTTTGAATTTTTGGAGCCGCACTGACGTAAATAATCTGGAAGAAGCCAGTAGATTATCTTAATAAGTCCTAAATTGGTGAGAGCCAATGTAACATTTCTAACCTTCAAATTCATAATGGCCGATACAATTGTAATTTTAAGCTTGGGGAGCAAAGGTTTTTTCTGTTTTTAATTTTTAACTGCTTAAAATGAAAATCTGATCAGAGATTAATTTGGTAATTTTTTTTATTTAAGCAGCCGTAAAGAACCTAAAAAATTCGTTCTTACCTTCGATTTTCTGTTCTTCATATTCAATATCAATAAATCATTCTATAATAAATATTTACGTTTCAGTAGTAAAAATTACATCGTTAGTTTTGATATATTTAACTAATGTTTTTAGTTTTTACAACTAACCCATTTTTTTGACGTTGTGATTGTTTCTGTTATATTTGCTCATACTTTAATTAAAGATTTTGCTGGCGGAAGCATAAACTTTAGTTCGTCAGTCATGTATGCAGGTTTAAGTCTGTCGATTTTTTCCTTTGTAATCTATAAAAAATAAAAATTGGAATCTTTGAATAACTACATACGGCCCTTCATATGATTGACACCTATTTTGACTTTGTCCACCCTTACGAACCGTACCTGTTCGCAGTCTCTCAGGTCTTTTGGAATATATATTCTTTGGAATATATATCCTGAGGGTCATTCCGAGTATTTTGGGATACGACGTTATGCATCGACTCGCGTAATTTCTCTATAAGTGTGTACTTTAGTCCATCGATTGCGCAGTGGTGAGGTTCATACTCCTGGGACCTTAAGCGGATGTCTGTAAACAAAGTCTGCAGGTGTGCACCCGAGATCAACTTTGATCGACGTTCACAGGAGGATGAATGGGAGTTATTCATTCTAATTAATAGCGCTTGATCTAGCGGAAATCGGCTTTTCTAAATGGCAGTGAAGACGCTCCACCATGCCATTTTACTGTGGGCAGTATTTTGTCGCCTGCATTCTGTGAGAATCCAAACATTTTGTGAGTTCTTTGAAAAGATTGCTTTCGAAATGGCTGGATGTATTCAAACCAGTAGGAATGTCAAATCGACCGTACTCTGAACGAATGTCGGTTAACTTTTGATTTTTGGCGAAATGTATCGAAAATCTTTCGATACATTTCTTGAGGTCTATAAGGTCTGCGGTAATATAAGGTAGTATTGATTGATGTTTCGCAACAAATTGATTGACCAGAAGGTTTATCTAATATTAGTTCAAGATTGCGTTTCCCATTTTGAAATTTTGAGTTTTGATTTAAAAGAGTTTTCAGCTGATCATCCTTTTTTCTAACTCAATTAACTTTTATATTTCTTGCATATCTGTGTGACCTCAGATTGTGATAAAGTGTCCGTGACACCATTGCTTTCACCTTGAATGTACCTAATGTCCACGGTGAATTGTTATATGTAGTCCAATTGATGACTTCGACAGGGACTGAGTTCTGTCTTTGACGCAAAAACAGCTGTAAGTGGTTTGTGATCAGTATTTATATGAAATAATCTGTCCTCTTCAAAACATCTAAAGTGTTTGATGGGACTGTAAGCTGTCAAAGGCAGAATGTGTTTGTTCGGAACAGGAATGTTTTTTTTTGAGAAAAAATTAAGACCAACCAACTTCTATTATTTATAGCTGCTCCAGTAATGCACCTAGTGCGATATTTAAAGCATCAGTGCTGATGAGCTAATAGTGTAGCTTGGATCAGAGCTGCTTTAGTTGCATTTAAAGCTGCTTGACATTCAAGTGGCCATGAAAATAAGTTCGTTTTGCTAACACTACCTAGTTTGCTGAGGTGTCCGTGTATTGGAGCAAAATGTTCGACTGAGTGAGATATAAAGCGATGATATAAATATATCATGCCCCAAAACTCTGCACTTGTCTAATTGAAGTGGGCTGGAGAAAGGCTTGAATAGCCATAATACGTCTCGCAGATGGTTAGACACCATCTTTGTTTAAATCACGACTTAGAATTTGCATTCATTGCATTAACTTGCATTAATTGTTCTAATCCGCATTTTGATAGTCTTTCAAATAAAGCTTTTAGGTGATCGTGGTTGGTGAAATCCATGCTTAAATACGATGCTACCATTGGGGTCAAGTAAAAATTGTAGATGTGAAGGAGAAGGCACCTATCTGATACAGTATAATCGCATTTAAACGACGGTAGTCACGAATGGTTGGAAATTGTTGCTGTTATTTTGTACCAGGTGTAATAGCAAAGCAGCGTACCATGAACTCTATTGGCATAACCCTTACTGTAGCACATGTTCGAGTTCCGCTTTGGCTATTTTATGCTTGACTGTATCTAAACGTCTAGGTCGAGAAAAAGTTAAATTACCGTCGGTTATATTCTGTGCACAACTGAATGCTTAACAGGATGGTCGTAGTGGGTAGGTTCTATAATAGTTGGTTTCGATGAAAAAATTGACTGTACGACCCTTCGACTACAAAGAAACGTGGAATCATATCAGCTGAAATATCTGTATCAAGAGTGTTAACTGATAAGCTAGCGTTTGTATCGAGTAGGGAAGTGTTCTTTAAATCAACAATTAAGCCAAACTTCACCAAAAAATCGAAACCAATGATTGGTTTTGTGACTGAAGCAATGAAAAATAGGTGTCAAAAGGTCTACTTGTAATAATCGGGTACCGTATGTGGTGATCCATTTGCTGCGAATAATGTTTAATTTTGAGTCTTTTTAGATTGTTATAAAGGAGTTTTGGTACAACAGAAATGTCGGCACCGGAATCAATTAAAAATTAATTTTAGTGATTAAACACCTAATTGTAAGGCTTAGTTGGTCGGACTACTTTGTCGATGGCGACTGAGTTCTTGGGGTAAGGTTTGGTTCAAAATAACAACCTTAACATTTTTTTCTCGTTCTTTTAATTTGCGACGGTACCAACATAACAAAATTCAATTGATTTGATTGTTTCCGACTGTTGGCACTATGTGCCAATAACTATGTTTACTAATGGATCGAAATCTTCATTTGAACACTCACGGTTAAATCTATCAGATAATTGATCTCTGTAAACTTGAAAGTTTTATGACTGATGAGAGGAGATCTGTTGCAATTTTCGAAGAAGATTTGATTGGTTCCATACTACTACATGCATAATTCGGACGATTTATTTCCTGTTTACGGTCATCAAACTTAATTAAATCATTATATTGGAATAATAATATATAATATTGGATAATTTTATCCTTTTCTCGAATGAAAACTAAATAGATCTAATGATATTGGATAGTTTTCCCAACCAGAGTGTTTAAAACAATTGATCATTAACAGCAATTGAGATTTTGTTTTTTTTTCAATGTGACGATAAAAGTCCATTATAAATAAAAAATTTCATGTTATCATTTTTTTGTTTAAATTGATTTTATGTTTTTTTCTATTAAATGTAAGAAAATGTTCGTTGACCTTTTGTTTTGAATAAAAAAAATTTCAAAAGAAGTCCAAAAAATACTTCTTTGCGTTTCTTATTTACTTAACATATTTATTATTAACGATTATCTATACAAACGTGAAATGTTTGTTGTATGTTGTTGGTTACAGTAAATGCTTGTAACATATATCTACATAATGATTTTATTATAAAATTGAATGTCCTACTTTTAAGATAAGTTTTTTTTATCATAAGAAAATAAACTGAAAGAAAAGAAAATTAATTGATAGAGAATTTTGTGTTTACCTTCATTGATTTGTTTTCTTTTTTCATTTTTATTCTATAATAAACATATATGATGATTTGTAAGTATTGCAAATTAGTATTATATGATTCATAATAATTATATGAATAATGATCCTTGATTATATAATGTGTTGCAATAATATATTGTATATATAGCTTAAAATGATACTGTAATATTATATACGACGAGTTATTTAGATAAATGGTTCATAGCAATTTTAGTTGTACTCCAACACGTTGTAAGTCTCATTTTTTTCTATGATTATTAACTGCCAATATGGGAAGTTATTGTTTTTGGTCGGTCTTTGGAATCGCAATTTTTGTGATATCTTTAAGTTTTAAGACCTTCTGATGCTGTTTACTATGGTTTTGGCTTGCAGTCTGTATGTATGTGTGGATCGTTGTATATATGTATCAAAGTTTGAACAAGATTTTCTCAAATCTCAACCACCAATTTTCCAATTTCAACGAAATTGGCCACACTCGATACATATTGCCCTAATTCAGAGCCCAGTCCTTTTCTATTAAAATCGACTTATTCGTTTTAGTGGTTTCCAAAAACTGAAAATCATCTCTTGCAAATGTTATGATAATGAGTTATGCTTTTAAGGTCGTTAACCTATATTTCGAGTTTTAAGAAAATGTGTAAAAATTATTTGTTAATTTTTTTAACGTCAACGCATAAGATCTTGATGAAACTGATGTATATATATCATCCGCTAACGTATCCGGGTTCTCATAAATATGCAAAATCTGAATTTGTTTTAAAATTGGACAAATTAGTGTGGGAGAAGGACGATGGTTGGATCTTATGATAAACCAAAGTTATTTCTTTTAAAAATGACAAAAAAAAAACACACTAAACACAACTCGTCTTTTTTTATGTGAAGCGACCATGTCATAGCCTGACAAGTAGACTACAAAGTCCCTTACGCCATCCTTATATTTAAAAGCTAAAGACCTGTTAGTAGTTCCATTCTTTAGCCCACCGTCTGACCATGTTAAATTTAACAAAATATCGGTGGTTTGCGTCTCAACTCTAGAGTGAACATCTTAAAACCTTGCAGCTATCTGTGTCCCTCTATTGGAAGTTATTGGATTGGAAGAGAAACTGTTTGTCTAGCGATCTTATCCAGTTTTTCGGTATACGAAATGATTGTCCAGGGCCATGTAGGCTTCTCTGCTGAGCTCTTTGCTAATTCATCAGCTTTTTGCTATCGAGATGCCCACTATGCCCTTGTGTCCATATTAGTGATATGCTGTTCTTGAGCCCGAAATAATTCAAGCATCTGGAACATTATTGTACTAGTTTTGACTTAATAGTGTAGTCTTTCGTCTTGATGCTGCATTTATTACAAATACCTCACCCTGAAAGATTGTGCAGTGTTTGCTGAGTGGAGAATTGCAGCCCAAGATCTTCATTTCTGAAGTAGACCGCAGCTCTTACACGATTTCTAGTGAGAGATCCATTTGTGTAGATATCCAATGTGCTGGCCACACTACCCAATTGCAAATCAGTTACACAACGGTCTTCTTTTGTTAGAAAAGCAGTTGGAGGTACTGTGTCATTAGTTTGCATGGACAAATCTGTAGGTAATCTTCCAGATCTCTCCATAGCCAGAAAAATGGTGTTGGAGGTGTGTTGTGTAAGCTTCTTCCTTTGAAGATCTTTGTTTTAGCTTATCAAGGTTTTTGTTCCACCAGACTGACTCGTATGCACCTCGCTGCATTGTTTTTTCGATTTCGGTAGACGTCTGTCGTCAATTTTGGTAGATCCGATCCTTGGCTGGGATTACCTATACTAGAAAATCAATAAATCTGTGATCGCTTATATCGATATATCCGTAGACACTCTTCGCCTGTTGATGTCTTCTTGAAAAGACCTGGAGCATAGAGTGATGTCTATGGTTTTTTGCCGTCGGGAGTTTAAGAAATTGTACTTTACCTTAAATTGGACCTTTACCTTAAATTGTACCTTAATTTGGAATTTAGTTATTTCCTGATTAGTAGTAGCCAAATACTCTAAATGAATCTGACCTCTATTGTTGTTAGTGGTACTTTCCCAGCCCACCTGAAGTGAATTGGCGTCACAGCCGACTATGATATCCAGGTTTTTATTCTTGCCATAGTAAACCAAGCGCAAAATTTCCTGCGTTGGCGAGGGACTATTGGAGTCGTATGGGAGATAGGCAAACACAATGAGTATCCGCCGTTTCTCCGTAGCTGTTCCGTAACTGAGCATTTCTACTATTAAATCACCTGAGAATAACTCAGCCAGAAATGCCTATATCAAGACTTTGTTAGAACTTATGCTATGTTGCAGATTAATTTGTTGAAATTCAAGTTTGTCCACTGCCATCATAACAGTGGTTATCGCTTATGACTTCAAGCCCGTTCCAATAAACTTTACATCTGCTGAGCCGCACATGAAAAAAAGTTTCGTTTTCCGATTGGCGATATCTTCATCGAAAAAAATGAACAGGTGGTTTACGTTGACGAGCTTTTATGCTTATCCAATTTCTTCCCCCCATAAGCTCGGATCCTCTATCTGTAATTTTCCAAGCTATTTTGACGTCCGAGACCACTCAACATGGCCGTCACAGATTTTCTATGACAAGGAATCAAGATTTTAGCCAGATGAATCTTAAAGAAATCACAGACCTTTATTGCTGAAAACCTTGCCCTTCCCATGGAAAGCAACCTGGAATCAGTTCAATGAGAAGTCGTTTAAGCATCGGCAATAAAGCTTACTTCGTTATCGAAACCTCTTTACTCTTTACTTACTCGATCAAATTGCTTTGTTCTTGGCTGATAATTCCATTGTTTGATTCAACAATTCCAACTCATTCTCTCTCGGCTGCACTATCATAGCTTGATGCAACCTTGCTCAAACCCGCCGTTGGGGCCAACTTTAATGGAATCTTTGAGACATCGAAGCCTTTTCACTTTTGTGCTACAAAACCTCAAAGTAAGTATTGTCGTCATCCCCTTGTATTTAATTTGGACTGCCTTCACAGGTAGCTCTATTGTGACCTATACGAAGGCTCACCTTGTGATGTGGGATAGGTGTGATTGGTAAACGAGTCTGATCGATAATCTCAGTCCTCATGCCCAAGGGAGATGTTGTTGCAGAGAGATCGCTAGAGGTAGTAGCCTGCTCTACAATTCCTGATTACAGTGAGGAGTCAGCCTTAGCTTTTCTTCTTTTCTTCCTCATTGAAAAAAAGACATTTTTCCTTTTCTTTTTTTTTTTTCATTTTGTGCACCTTTTTATTTTAATAATTTTTAAGATTTTTTTTAAATATTCTAGTAAATGCTAAATATTCTTGTAAATGTAGTTGAAGTTTAAAAGTATTTGAGTGCTAACGTCATTCCTATTTCTTTTAATTTAGCATTTTGAAATCATGTTACCATATATGTATATAAAATGTGCATAGACTTTTCAGGCATAAATACAAAAGTAGGTATTTTATGTATGACTTTTGTGACTGGTATTTTCTGACACGTTATGAGTCTTTCCTAGACTAATATTTTTGGTAAATTTAAAGATGTATCAGTAAACCGGCTTGAGAAATAATAGCCAAAAAATATTAAATAAACATAACAATTTTTTGGAATCATTAAAATTAAGAATTCACAGTTCCCGTTTTTTTTGTGTGTTTTTATATTTTTATTTCCGCCACAAAAAAATTTCATTCGCACATAACTTTAGATGAAAATAAAATAAAATTCATCAATTTACTATTACGAAAGTCATATTATCTCATTAAAAGTTAAAAGAAACCAGTAATTTTAGAAAATATTAAACTACTTTTTCACTCTCCATTTTTTGGTTTTTTGTTTATTATTCTTATCATTAAATAAACTTCGTTTCCCTTCGTTTTTTATTGAATAGTGAAACATTCGGTTAACATTTATATGAACATATGTGCTAAGGTGTTTTACAACATGAGCATAGTGCACATCATGTGCATGGGATGTGTTATGCACAATTTTTTGCACGAGTTTTTTGTAGCATGTACAATCAATGCACATTTCACGCACTTTTTTAAAATTGATTTACGAAATATTTATTTATAATGGTAATACTATTTAAGAAGAGAAAGAACTGCACGGTCTGGACTAGGCTTAATTGTTTTGAGGTTGAAAGAAAAAAACCAGGGACCATTAGGTGGTCACTAAATACCTTGTGACACGATAGGTCGAATATTTAGTATAGTTTTTTTTTGGAGCGAGCTTACAATAATTGCATGCAAAAAGAAGTACATGCGTTTTTTATTTATTTAGCGTATGGTATTTTTTGTGGCACATTAAAAATTAAACTTAAAATAGGTAGACTCTTCTATGAAATCTACCTAAAACAAAACATGGATACACATTAAATGAACTTACAATCGATTTGATTGCGCGTCTTTTAGTAAAAAAGTAAAAAGTAAAATATTTGAACATTGGGCAGTACATTTGAACATTAGATGTTTACATCGAGGGAGTCTATCCATGCTACTACATCGAGAGTTGCCAAATGGATGTCTTAATGTAGTCCAGGTATGACGTGGCGGATCGAAACCAGGTTGGGTAGAAGTCGGGTTAGTAATAGAAAGGCCAGTTGTGTTGTAATGATGCCAGGAGGTGTTCCAGGCATCCAAGATATTAAAATTAGTTGCCAGCAGGTTGCTGGCAGTTTTATGTGGACGCTTTCTTGACTTCAATAGACAACGAGTGTGGTCACCATAATATTCATGCAAGGGTAACGTGATGTTGTTGAGCCAAGGTAAAGGGGTGGATCTGATAGTACCACTTATAGTACGCATCGTGGCATGCAGCTGGCAGTCAACTTTTTGAGTATGTGTGCTATTCAACCAGACTGGTGCGCCATACTCAGCCACTGAGTAAACCAGACTTAGAGCAGTTGTGTGGAGGGTAGCTGGAGTAGCACCCCATGTCGAGCCTGCTAGTTTGTAATATATTGTTTCTCGTCTTAAGTTTTTTTGACGTATTTTCTAGGTGGAGTTTAAAAGAAAGAGTTCTATCGAGAGTAATGCCCAGGTACTTTGGTTGTTGATTGTATTTAATGACAGTGCCGTTAAATAACACTGATAGTTCGTGTTTTGCCAGTTTGTTGCTTAAGTGGAAACAAGAGCTCTCGGTTTTAATTAGATTGGGAAATAAGCTCCACGTTCAAAAATAGTCATTCATTATTGCCAGGTCAGTTGAGAGCAAATCCTCCAAGACACCCATGTCTTTGTTTTGAGTGGCCAGGGTCCAATCATCAGCGGAACCAAATTTCTTTGATGTTGCGTCAGGAATGGAAGGGCCAGGACGGAACCCTGTGGCAAACCATTGTTAAGCATTTTAGACCTGCTACAGGAATTATTTAGATGAACTTTGAATACACGATTACTCAGCATGTTGTTAATTAAACGCGAGATGGTGTTACAAGGTATTGCATAGAACAGCTTATATATAATCCCAATTCGCCAGACCGTGTCATATGCTGCAGTAAGATCGATGAATACTGCGCCTGGTTTTAGTTGTTTTTGATACCCAGCTACGATATAGGATGGTAAAGCGAGCAGTTGGTCAGTGCAACTGTGATTGGGACGAAAACCAGCTTGTTCGACTGGGCTCTGGTCATTCAATATCGGTGCGATACGATTGCATATGAGCCGTTCTAGCAATTTATAGCAGGTGCTCAAAAGAGCAATCGGGCGATAGCTTCCTAGTTCATTGGATGGTTTACCTGGCTTAAGTATCGCTATCACTTTCGTAGTCTTAAAATGTTTTGGTAGATTGCCGGTTTCTAGGACATTTAAGAAAAATTTAGTTACCCATTGTTTTACATTTTTTCCAGCATTTTTAAGAAATTCTGGAAAAATGCCATCGTAGCCAGCTGCTTTTCCGTTTTTTGTTTGGAACAGAGCTGATTCTAGTTCTTCGCTGCTAAAAGAGCTCGCATACTTCGATGGAGACGAACAATTACGCTTCATTTCTCTTAATTTACGTTTAATGGTTCTCGTATGGAGGCGATTAATAGAAAAACGAGACATGTTTACTATGTGAATCGCGATGTCCTATGGATTTATTTCATTATTAGTACGAGCAATTGAGTTTGAGCCACCCAGCTTCCGAAGGAGACTCCAAGCTTCCCTGCTTGAATGAGAAAAATCAATGTTTTCAACAGCGCTATCCACTTTTGCTTTCTCGCGGCGTCCAGTGAGTAAATTAAGTCATCAGTCTACTAAGGTACTCCTCATATAATTTATCGCTCTCTCTACTCCAGCCAGGAATGTATTCTTCACGGAAGCCTCTTGGGATGCATTTCTTAGCAGTTGAGATGGTGGCTTCAACGAACCTATCGTAGTTTTGAGGAATGAGTTGGATCCAGCGAATCACTGCATCCAACTTCAACCTATATTTATTCCAGTCAGCTTTGTTAAAATTCCATCTAGGTTGAGGAGTAGAGTTAACGAGTGGGATTTGGATTCCTACCTCAAGAATTACTGAACGATGTTGAGAGCGTAGAAAACCTTGTAAGACAGCCCTAGATATTGGAATAGGGTTACATGCGTTCTAATAACATGAGTCAGATTACGTTCTATCGGTTAAATAGCTGATCGGTTTTAGTATGTAAATCCTTACAATTGAATATCTTCACTTCTAAAAAAAATGTTCGTGAATTTGTACCAAAGTAAAAACGTCATTGTTCGAATTTGTTATTACCAAACGCTACCACGTATGTGCATTTACTTCTTTGATTTCTTACTCTTTGGGTCACAATTGCAGTGTTATTAAAATTACGATCCCTTGATCTACCACGTGTTTAAAGAAAAGATTTTAAATTATTACTTCTGTCTGAAAGACCTAAGTATTACATTCATGAGCTAAAAGTGAAATTCTTACCCCCACATTTTTTGGCATTTCTCGACGTTTTAGGACCTACTAATTCTAAAAAAGCAAACAAAAAATGTATGTCTGTCTGCCGGCCGGCTGTCCGGCCGTCACAACCGACAAAATCTAGAAAACGGCTGTAGGGGTTTCAAAAATTTTGAATTCTAGAAATAGGCACACTCAATGGTAAGAGACGAAAGGACGATGTGTTCGATAACTGCACCGGAAGTGTGTCAAAAAATCGTCAAGTGTGTATGGAACAAGGAAATATGCATATTTTTTGCTTAAAAACGTTCATTTTAAGTGATAATGAGTAGGAACAAAGAATGTGGAGAAATCTGGATGTTTGGGATTGGTATGTGAGATCAAAAACTAGATTATTGCATTATAAGTTTGTCAAAAAACTGTTGTCAAGTGTGTCAAAAGAAAGATTTTTATTTATTTTTTTACCCAATTTTATGGAAAAAAATAAAATTAATTTTTTGATTGACATGAAATTTTATTATTATTATTGAGAATTATGGCATATTATAAGTTTGTCAAAAAAATATTTGCAAGTGTGTCAAAAAAATGATTTCATTTATTTTTTTAGATAAAAAAAAATTTAGCTGTTTGTTTACGTAAATATAATTGAACATGGAAATTTTTGAATTTGTTATAGTTTTTGAAATATTTTTGGAATTGTGAAAAAGTTTCAATTTTGGATTTTGTAAGAATTTTTGGAATATTTTTCGAATTTTGAAAAGTTTTAAATTTTTGATTTTATTCTAATTTTTATAATTTTGGAAAAAGTTACAATTTTTGATTTTGTTATAATTTATGCAATATTTTTAGAATTTTTGAAAAAAGTTTTAATCTTTGATTTTGTAATAATTATTGAAATGTGTTTAGAATTTTGTTTGAAAAAAGTTTGAATTTTTGATTTTATTTAATTTTTACAATATTTTTGGAATTTTGAAAGAAATATGAATTTGCGATTTTGAAATATTTTCTCGAAACGCTAAACGGAGAGGTTTATGACTAGTTTGCTGATTGTATAATCTTTTCACTAAATTATGTTAATTTATGATATGTTATAATTTTCCGACAACGCATTGATGTTTCGTGTTAGTTTTGTAATACATATCTAAACAGAGATAAAAATACATGTACTATAACGAAAAGTTATGTTTGATATACATCGCTGCTCAAAACTAAAAACCATGTCTTCATAAAAGTTTTTTGCGAAAACTATATCAAAATTCTTAACCCAGACCGAAGTCTTGATATCTCAGGGCCTTGAGATTTCAGCCCCTCCATATTTTTATTTTTCCAATGTCAAATATAACCTGAACTGTAGAGTAAGTGCCATTATTTCGCTTTAGGGTGTTGACTTGGTAATTGCCATAATATGCCCACTTTTGCACTCTGAAATTTATCTCCAGTAGCTTGAAGATAAACCTCTTCCATGATAGTCGGTGAATGTGTCGCAGTTAGAAGTTTTTCTTTTCATAGTGTTTTTAAAATTCGCTCATTCAATTCCTTGTTTTTGAAATCATGTATTAAAAAGATGTTCAAACATTGTTACAGTCACAATCTTAGAAAAACAGATAGTTAATTAAATAAGTTAAAAAAAATTAGATTATTCCTCTAAAATAGTTAAGTATTTCAAGGATGTATATATTTTCCCTAAATATTTTCCATCGCATGTAAAATGGTATTTCTAACTCTTGATATGGAATATACTATTATTTTAGTTTAAGATTATTAATTCTACCGAGTATTAATAAATTTTTTTGATTTTTATTTCTAGGTAAGTGAATATCATGTAATAATCATTAAGGAGCTTAGATTGCGTTTCATATTGGTACGTACAAGTGTACAACATATACACAATTTTTGTTAAATTTTTTCTATTTCGACCTCAATTTAAAAAAAAATACCAAAAACGTTTACATATTTCATTTTATTTATTATATTATGTACTATTAAAAATAAACATCGTCTCGGTGCTACAATTTTATCTAAAAATAATCAACAACACTTCGAATTTTTCAACCGTGTCATTCGTGAGAAAACTACTTATTTATATATGAAGCAAAATCTATATAAAATTTAAGTCTATTGCCGTGCCTTGAAGCTGTAAGTTTTTTCATTATGTTTCTGAGCAAGCGGATGATACTGTTTCTTATATATTAATAATAACAACTTAAATTATTTAGCATTGAATATGGAAAAAAAATAACATTAATTGGGATTTTATAATGCGATTAGTATAAGTAGCCGCTGAATAAAATCTAAATTTGGAAGATTTAGAGGGCCATATGATATGGTGCAATTGAAGAAAAACGCTAGAACACCGAGTTGTGAAAGCTTGACCATTTTTGGTTTCCATGAAACTTAGCATATAATAAGTAGCATGGACATTGGACAGTATAAAAGCTACAACTTATTTTAAAAATATTTTAAGTGCATAGTTGAAAATGAAATGAAAATGAAAATGAAAATCCATGTTCTCAAAATGGAAAATCGATTCATCTGCTCCCTGGTGGTCAAAGTTATAATAGTTATTCCGTACTGATATTATTCCTATGACTTTGGTACTATTCCGATATTTTTTATTTTGTGAGTATCATATTCTCTTGTGAAATTTACAATACTCTTTTTAAACTCTTTCTAAAGGTGCCAACGCATTTTACTTCAAAGATTCGATTTTTTTGTGTTTAAATTAAAAATGAATGATTAATGATAAGCGATCACTAAAGAAAATGCCATAAAAGAAAATTTTCTTGTCTTCTTTAGTGAAAACTTAATACTTTTCGCATAAATTAAATTTAAGCATAAATTATTATACAAACTTAGATTTACAATTGTTTATTAGATCTTGAAAAGTAGTTTGAAATTAGTTTTAGCATTAATTAATGAGAAATCTTATATTTTTGCTCTATTTGATTTGATTGAACAATTCTGCTACTGCTCCATAATTAAACAAAAATGTTATTTATGCAAGCGAAGTTAAGTAAAAACTTGGATCGGATATTTTCTGATTAGGTATAACACAACAGTACCTATAAATTTAAGCTATAAATCCTACATAAAATCCTCCCAGCGAAGGAACTTTATTTAAACCCGTCTAATGCCTTCAAACTATCAGACAAGAAATTTTGTTCGTATAATAAATATATTACTTCGGTCTGAAAGACCTAAATCTTGCATTCATGAGCCAAAAGTAAAATTCTTACCCCCACTTTTTTTGGCATTTCTCAACGTTTTAGGACCTACTGATTCTAAAAAAGCAAAAAAAAATTTTTGTCTGTCTGCCGGCCGTCCGACCGGCCGTCACAACCTACGAAATCTAGAAAACCGCAAAACGAAACGAAAAACGGACTTCAAAATTTTTTTTCCAAAAATAGGTTTACTCAATGGGAAGAGCCGAAAGGACGATGTGTTCGATAACTGTACCGGAAGTGTGTCAAAAAAATCGTCAAGTGTGTCAAAACAAGGAAATTTGCATTTTAAGTGATTACGAGTAGGAACATTGGATTTGGAGAAATCTTGATGGTCGGGATTGGTATGTAAGACCTTATAAGTTTGTCAAAAAAATGTTGTCAAGTGTGTCAAAAGAAAGATTTTTTTTAATTTTTTTCCCAATTTTTTGTAAAAAAATAATATTAATTATTTGTATGACATGAAATTTTATTATTATTATAGAGAATTATGGTATTATAAGTTTGTCAAAAAAATTTTGTCAACTGTTTCAAAAGAAAGATTTTTATTTGTTTTTTTACCCAATTTTTTGGCAAAAAATAAAATTAATAATTTGTATGGCATGAAATTTTATTATTATTATAGAGAATTATGGCATTATAAGTTTGTCAAAAAAATAATGTCAAGTGTGTCAAAAAATGATTTCATTTATTTTTTTAGCCAATTTTTGGAAAAAAAAAATTGCGGCTTTTACGACGTAAATATAATTGAAAAGAAATTGGACATAGAAATTTTTTGAATTTGTTATAGTTTTTGAATTGTTTTTGGAATTTTGAAAAAAGTTTGTATTTTTGATTTTGTAATAATTTTTGCAATATTTTTAGAATTTTGGAAAAACTTTTAATTTTTGTTTTTGTTATAATTTTTGCAATGTTTTGAGAATTTTGAAAAAAATAGAATTCTTTTTTAATTTTGGAATTTTAAAAAAAGTTTCAATTTTTGATTTTGTAAGAATTTTTTGAATATTTTTAGAATTTTGAAAAACTTTAAATTTTTGATTTTATTATAACTTTTGGAATTTTGAAAAAAGATTCAATTTTTGCAATATTTTTAGAATTTTGGAAAAAGTTTTAATATTTAGTTTTGTTATAATTTTTGCAATATTTTTAGAATTTTGAAAAAAAAAAAAAATAGAATTTATATGTTATTATTTGTTATAGTTTTATATATTTGTTATAATTTTTGCAATGTTTTGAGAATTTTGAAAAAAATAGAATTCTTTTTTAATTTTAGAATTTTGAAAAAAGTTTCAATTTTGATTTTGTAAGAATTTTTGGAAAATTTTTAAAATTTTGAAAAATTTAAAATTTTTGATTTTATTATAATTTTTGGAATTATGAAAAAAGTTTCAATATTTGATATTGTTATATTTTTTGCAATATTTTTAGAATTTTGGAAAAGGTTTGAATTTATGAATTTTTAAGAACTTTTGGAATATTATTAGAATTTATAAAAAGTTTAAATATTTGATTTTATTCTAATTTTTGGAATATTACGCAAATGCAATCGAACACGGAAATTTTTGAATTTGTTACAGTTTTTGAAATATTTTTTAAATTTTGAAAAAAGTTTGTATTTTTGATTTTTTAATAATTTTTGCAAAATTTTTAGAATTTTGGAAAAAATTTTAATATTTGATTTTGTTATAAGTTTTGCAAATTGTTCAGAGTTTTGGAAAAAATAGAATTTTTGAATTTTTTATTTATGTATAAATATTTAGAATTTTGAAAAAAGTTTCAATTTTTGATTTTGTAAGAATTTTTGGAATAATTTTAGAATTTTGAAAAATTTAAAATTTTTGGTTTTATTATAATTTTTAGAATTTCGAGAAAAGTTTCAATTTTTGATATTGTTATAATTTTTGCAATATTTTTAGAATTTTGGAAAAAGTTTAAATTTTTGATTTTATTTAATTTTCACAATATTTTTTGAATTTTGAAAAAAATATGAATTTGTGTGATTTTGTAATATTTTCACGGAACGCTAAATATACATCGCTGACCAAAACTAAAAACAATGTCCTCATAAAAGTTTTTTGCCGACAACTATATCAAATCCTTAACCCAGACCGAAGTCTTGATATCTCAGAGTTTGAGATTTCAGTCCCTACATATTTTTACAGCATGTTAAAGTAATATGGTCTAGGAAGGTAACAATATTGTCGTTGTTATAATTTACACTTGACTAGGTCAATGTACTCGTGTATACAAATATACAAACGCATTCATGTTATAGCGGAAAAAATTATCCCAATTATTGAAACTTAATATGTTGTTAGCTTTTATACTATATTTGGTAATGATGTTTGTATTTTTGACTTGATTAAAATGTTAAACGAACCAAAATGTTATAAATGTTTTGGTCTGATTACAATTGTTTGCACTTAATAATTCAAATAATGCGGGTGAAATATTTTAACCATGAATTTAATTCATTAACTAAATCAACATGTTTAACATTGAATCCCGCCACATTACTCGATAGCTTTGAATCGAGGGTCATGACAAAAACCTGAGTTCACCTGGTTTCGTGACAAAAAAGCATGGGATTTTGATGAAGCTTTAGTATATGATCCAGTTTTACTTGAAAATGGAAGTTCTTAATTCATTTAAAAATTGGACAAAATGGCGGAAGTCTACTGAACACCATTAAGTGTGGCTTTCAATCGCATTGAAACATGGTATAGCAGGTATCAATGCTTTTTTATTTTATTAATAATAATATAAACTTCCTTATAGTAACAATTGACTTTGAACTGATGATGACGGTAGTCGAAATCGATATTCAATAAAATCAAAATCATTTGTTACTATAAGGAAGTTTATATTATTATTAATAAAATAAAAAATTAAAAATAAACATATTAAAAAAGCATTTTTTTAAATATTGCATTTAAGTGACAAAAACACACAAACAGTGAAAAAATATGGAAAACCATAATAACACATATAGTATCAATACTGTTTCCAATATTTCTGCGTACCAACTTCTGGTTTGTCACATGCATGTGCTTTGTTTGTGGTCAATATAAAATCAAAATGCATTTAAAATTGTAAACGCCTCATAATAACCCATATCAGAGCCCATCATTCGTATGCCTGACAAAAGCATATTTCACTCAATACGTAAGACACTTTAAACCTTTTGCTTTGATTTTATTGCTCATAATCTGATTCTTAGGAGCTAAAGTTTCATTGTAATTCTTGCAAACACCAATTCTTGGAACATGTGGCGGCAGTTGTGGTTATGCGAACAGATTCAAGATTTGTGTTTAATCATATATAAAAGCAATGCTTATTTGTATTGCATCGGTGCTAATTTTTAAAAATCTGTATTATATATCGTTGGAAATATGCATTATATATGATGTATTATATAAATAATCAAGATAATATTTGATATAAATTAGAAAAATTTATTGTATCATAATGTTTTGGATTTCAGTGTACATAATTTTGATATAAATGAATCTGTTTGTCACACCTTGATTTTTCATGTTTATAATAATTTTATTTCAGCGAAAAAAAAGTCGATCAAGCTGAGAAAATAAAAAGTTATTTGAATAAAAAACCAAACTAAAATAAGTATCAGCATTTAGCGAGCCCCCTTAAGATAATCAAAATATTAATTTACAAAAAAACTAATAAAAATTTTGAAATTCAGGCTCCAAAGTGTTTTAGAATCCGTCAATGACCTTCTAGTGACGAAATTTCAGACCTCGACGTGCAGTAGATTTTGCAGGAGAGCGCATACAGATGGACATACACTTTATTTTGTTATTATACATTTTGATCGTTTTCAGTTGGGATTTTGGTGTGAAATTCACTTTATCACACCATAGTGCGAAATAATGACAGTCCTTTTTGACTGACAAGTTACTTTTAACAAATGACAAATGAAAATGACAGTTACTTTTAACAAAGTAAACCCATGATAAAGATTAGTGATTTTAATTAAATTAGGTAAAAGTTTTTACAATATCTTAAATAAATATCTAAACTATTTTTGAATTTTTTCGCGAATAAATTTTTGACAGTTGAATGTTTATTAAGACAAATGTTGTTGTCACCTTAGCTACGAATCAGCTTGGGAGATTATTTTTTTAATGTTAACATTTCAGTCAAAAAGCTTTGTTTTTTAAGAAAAAATTTTGTACGACACGCGTGAAAAAATACTTGTATCGTAAATACTATATACTACCAAGACTTACTATGATTTGATCAAATGATGTTTAAAATTTCATAAATATTTAAAACTTATATTAATACTTATGCATATGCAAAATAGTTTTAATTGTTTTAAATATTTATGAAATTTTAAACATCATTTGATCAAATCATAGTAAGTCTTAGTAGTACATAGTATTTACGATACAAGTATTTTTACAAGCGTGTCGTACAAAATAAAAATGCATACTTCTTAATGCCTGTTATAAGTGAGCATAAACAAACTAAATAATCCATCACTATCCGCGAAGAAACTTGCCTATCCGTAAGCTTGTGATCGATCGACACATACTTTTGTATTATTCCCTCTCGGCATATGGAAAGCAGAACAGTTGCATAGCGCTTCTGTATGATTTATTAAACATTCAAACTCACAATTTTTTGTAAAAAAGTCTAATGAAATATAATTTTCTAAGAAAAATTTTCGTTTTGTAAACAGCATGTACTCGAAGTTTGAGAAGCTTTCATTATTTTTCTTTTAACATTTATTATTTAGGTTTTGAAAAAATTATTTTGGTTTTGAAAAACCTAAGTATTGCATTCATAAGCCAAAAGTAAAATTCTTACCCCCACTTTTTTGGCATTTCTCGACGTTTTAGGGCCTATCGATTCTAAAAAAGCAAAAAAATAAAATATGAATGTCTGTCTGCCGACCGGCCGTCTGGCCGTCACAACCGACGAAATCTAGAAAATGGTTGGAGGGATTTCAAAAATTTGTGTTTCTAAAAATAGATATACTCAATGGTAAGAGCCAAAAGGACGATGTGTTCGATAGCTATCCCTAAAGTGTGTCAAAACAAGGAAATTTGCATATTTTTTGCATGAAAAACGTTCATTTTAAGTGATTACGAGTAGGAACATTGAATTTGGAGAAAACTTGATGGTCGGGATTGGTATGTGAGACCAAAATCTAGATTATCGCATTATAAGTTTGTCAAAAAAATGTTGTCAAGTGTGTCAAAAGAATGATTTTCATTTTTTTACACAATTTTTTGGGAAAAAATGAAATTAATTATTTGTATGACATGAAATTTTATTGTTATTATTGAGAATTATGGCATTATAAGTTTTTCAACAAAATGTTGTCAAGCGTGTCAAAAGAATGATTTTCATTTATTTTTTTTGGAAAAACTAAAATTAATTATTTGTATGAAATGTTAAATGTAATTGAACATGACGGGATTGGTATGTGAGACCAAAATCTAGATTATTGCGTTATAAGTTTGTTAAAAAAAAAGGTTGTCAAGTGTGTCAAAAGAATGATTTTCATTTAATTTTTTTGGAAGAAAATAAAATTAGTTATTTGTATGAAATGTTAAATGTAATTGAACATGAAATTATTATTATTGCATTATAAGTTTGTTTGTTTTTGTTTGGGTGTTTTTTGGAGAAAAAAATTTAATTATTTGTTGACATGAAATGTAATGAACATGAACTTGGACATGGAAATTGAATTGAATTTGTTATAGGTTTTGGAATATTTTTGGAATTTTGAAAAATGCTTGTGTTTTTGATTTTGTAATAATTTTTGCAATATATTTAGAATTTTGAAAAAAAAATAGAATTTTTTAATTTGTGAAATTTAAATTTTATATAGTTTCTTAGAATTTTGAAAAAAGTTTCAACTTTTTATTTGGTAAGAATTTTTGTAATATTTTTAGAATTTTAAATAATTTTAAATTTTTGATTTTATTATAATTTTTGGAATTTTTAAAAAAGTTTCAATTTTTGATATTGTTATAATTTTTGCAATATTTTTGGAATTTTGGAAAAAGTTTGGATTTTTGATTTTATTTAATTTTTACAATATTTTTGGAATTTTGAAAGAAATTTGAATTTTTGATTTTGTAATATTTTCTCTAAACGCTAAATGGAGAGGTTTTTGAGTAGTTTGCTGATTGTATAATCTTTTCACTAAATTTTGTTAATTTATGATCTGTTATAATTTTTCGGCAACGTATTTATGTGTTAGTTTTTAGGTTTGATATACATCGCGTTAGTTTTAGGTTTGATATACATCGCTACCCAAAACTAAAAACAATGTCCTCATATAAGTTTTACGCCGAAAACTATATCAAAATCCTTAACCAAAACCGAAGTCTTGATATCTCAGAGCTTGTTTCAATTTTATGATTAAGGGGTCGTATCTCAGAATATTTTTAACAGAGTTGACTGTGGTGCCAAGCTGACAATAGAACAATTTGTAATAGCAATTAAAAATGTGAGTTTTTAAATATAAATGGTGTAAATAAAGATTTTGACCATAGAAATACAAATCAATTTTTGCTTTTTTTTTAAATAGTTATTTATTGTACAAGATGATGAAATTGCACTTTATCTTTGAGAGCGATTTTAGCGTCGAGGCGTCAGCAGAGACGCTAATAAGCATCGATAAGATAATGAAATTTTATCATCGTGTGGAATACAACATTTTTTCCTATAGCAACTGTTAAAGAAGACCAAAAATGAAGAAAAATCAATGATAAATTTAATTTAAAAGTGTCAGTGTGAATTTTATAAATTTTATAAACCAATCAAGCAAAATACTTATATTAAAATAATTTATCAACCCTCGCTTTTAAAGTACTACTTTATCTACCCTTGATGGTAAAGTGCAACTTTTCCCTCTAATTTTAGTTGATAATAGCTCGTTTTAACAGTTGCTATAGAAAAATAGTAAATTTTTCAACAAGTGGTGAAAATGTCTCTTTTTGCGTGACTGGGCGCGAGACGCGATAGCGTCGAGTGGAATAAGATCAGGAACGCAAAAAGGTTTTTACCACGCGTAGAAAACGCTATTTTTTCTACGCTTGTAAATATAAATGATAATATTTACAAATTCACCTACTAAAAAATCAAAATAGCAATATTGTATTTATATATAATTTTTAACAGTGTAAAATAATTTTATTATTGTATGCCAGTGTTCGCCTACAGATGGAAGACAATATGAATAGTTCGAAAATATAAATTTAATTTTACACGTTGAGATATTTTAAACGACAAAAAAATTATATGTGTTTTTTTGCATTCTCTTTTGCATATATCTGTCCGTGTTTCATTCTCGGATATATCACAGATCATATATTTTCTCTGCAAACTTTTACAGATATTACAGATATTTTTTTTACCGACTGGAAGTGATCGTTTAAAGTATAAATTTAAAAAATTGTAGGTAAAGTTTCGATTAAAAACAAATATAAATAAATTTTTTAATAAAATTTAAATTTATTTAATAAATTTTTTATTTTTTTTGGCGGAAAAAACTCAGAGAATATATTTTATATCTGACAGTTAATTATCGGAGGAAAAAATTATTCGATATATCTGATACAAATTTTATTTTTTCGCACCGATTTCTCCGATATAGAAAAAAAAACACTCATTATTAAAGTTTTTGTAGACTATAAAAGTTTATTCTGTTTTATTTGTTAGAAATATTAAAAGTACAATTAATATAATGATTAGTAGTAGTGGTTGGTTTCATCGTATGTAGATGGCAAATTCATGTGGAAAACTGATGTATTGTTTAAAGGATTGAATATTTGAGATTGGATTTGATTTGCTGTTTCTGTTTCGGTTGCTGTGTTTATTTCTGTCAATATCGCAGTATTTTCAAGGGATTTTTGCGAAACAACAACAGAAACAGCAAATCAAATTCAATCTCAAATATTCAATCCTTTAAATAATACATCAGTTTTCCACATGAATCTGCCATCTACATCATCGATGAAACCAACCACTTTATTAATATTAATATAATTAATATATATTAATTGTACTTTCAATATTTCTAACAAATGAAACAGAATAAACTTTTATAATTTACAAAAACTTTAAAAATGTGTAAAATTATGGATTGGTTTTTGTGAACAATTAAGCTTAAGTACATATTGGAAATCACTTGAATTTTGCAATTCGAAATAACTTTTCATTTTCTCTAAAATTCCTTTAGAAAAAATTTTGTTGTGTTTCGTGTCAGAATTCGAACTACATTCATCAGAGACACATTGTTCAAATTCCGTGTGTCTTACACAACTTAGCCAAAGAAATACAATTTTCAATATGTAATCAAAGATGAAAAATTCAACTTAAGTAAATATGAAAAATGATGAAGTTTCAATTTAGAAATTATCTGAACATCAAAATTAAAATATGTTTCGTCATCGCCGCTTTGGCTACGTATGGTATATGCGAGTGTATTAATAACCATTACATGAAAGTGGCATACGCTATTTTTTCTACACCCCGTAAATAACGAAGAACGAAAATTACAACGATAATTTTTTTTTGCTGTCAGTAATTTTATTTTCCATTCATACAAACTATGATATTTAAACAGTAGGCTTTGTATTAACTGTCGGCAATTCTTCTTGTCGTCGATAATTTTGCTTTGTCGTTATGAAAATTCTTTGTTGTCATTTTTTCTTCTAACAAAATGAGAGATAATTTCATCTTAGTAGGCGCATAAATGCTATAAATTTGTAATTTATTTTTGACAAATAAACAAACATTTATGAATGAAAACGGACATTTTTGTTATTTGCAAATTGCATTTTTACATAATTTTGTATTATTGAATAATTTGTAAAAAAATTTTCATTTAGAAACTAATAATTATCTTTTAAGCAAAATTATAATTAAAAAAAAATTATCTCATTAAATACCACTCTTCATTGAAATTTTTCTCTAAAATTTTTCAATTTTACTCATTAAATTATTTTTAAGCAACACTGCTCAATCAAACCACTACTTAAACCACTCGTCCTTCGGACTCGTGGTTTATTGTGCGCTTTGATTCGCAATGTTGCTAAATAATTTAATTCGTAAAATCAAAAAATTTTCGAAAAAATTTCAATGACTCGTGGTATTACAACCGAAAATTTCAATTTTCAAATTTCAAAGTTCATTTTTTTTCCCATACGAAAATTTCAACAAACGTCAAAAGCATAGCATGTTTGATTGAAAAACTATGGGTTTCTTTCTATTGATTAAAAATCTGTATCGTAATAAAATCTGTATCGAAATGAATATCATTATAAAACGGATTTTGGTCAAATAAGTGTATTTTTATAGTACGGGTGTAGAAAAATATATTTATAAAATAAGTTGATTTATTTTTATTTTAAATGTCATACCTAATTTTAGTGTTCACACCATAAAAATAATACCTATTTACTACGTACCTAATTTGATACGTAGCAAATCATCCTACCAAATATTTGGTTCGTACTTTTTTGATAACTGTTTACATCGACCATAGTTGACCTAATAAGTATAGTATGTTAGATCCAGGTGTAAACTTAGTGATATACGCGTTAATGCTTCCTAAATACATACATGAAAATTGCCTAATTGTAGTAATATGTGAAATTTTATAGATAATTTTTAAATATTTGGTTTTAACCACCACCTGTAGGCGACCACCGAAACTTATTTATTTTCACTCACTAGTTAGAAAAAATTTTCAGTCACTAGTTAGAAAAAGTTTCACTTTCACATAGATTTTACTATATATTAAAACTAGCAGGCCCGGCGTGCTTCGCTACGCTTATAAATAAAGTTTTTGCGTAGACATTTTGTTCACGTAGAAGCAATGATTTCAAAAGTGGTAGTGAGAAATGATAGCATAATTTTCAATTTTTATTTTTAAAAATATGAATGAAAACCAGCTGATCAGCAGCCAAATTCTGTAATTGTGAAGCGGTGAAGTGATAAGTTTTTTAATGAAAAGAAACGAAGAAATATTTATCACTTCACCGCTTCACAGTTACAGAATTTGGCTGCAGATCGGATATATGAAAAATTAGCAATCGAATAAATTTTGAAGTAAACAATAAAAAAATTTAAATGACCTGTTGAATTAGTAGAGGTGTGTCATCTCTATATAGAATATTATACAGAACAAAAATAGATCCACAAATGTTCACAGTGCCCATGCCGTTTAATATACGCTTTCCTTACTGGGAGGTTTTAAAAAAGTTGCAAAAAAATTGCAATCGTGATGTCATTTAATGGTCAGCAAGGGCAGTTAGAATAGTGACAATACATTCGATGAAGATGAATACAAACACATTTATAAATTTTAAACATACACACATTAATTTTTTATAAATAGAAGATAATGATGCAAAAAGAATTAAAATTTTATTTTGGAGCTTTGTATTAAACTTCTAGGCAGTACTATGTGTGAATTCATAGGATGAGAAATATTTCTATTTAGTCAACATCCTGAGTCATTGTAGTCATTATTGATTGTTGCAAATCAATGCGAAACTAATATCTGACACACATATTGCCATAAATATACAACATTAAGGGAATATTAATTTTTTGGAGTTTTGTGAGTGATTAAGCTTAAAGTAATATTCCCGACAATAAGTAATTATTGTCGGAATTGAATTTAAACTTATCAAAGACATCATCCCGACAGACGTTGTCTTGCATGATATTTCAAGCCGTTAGGATATTAAACAAAGTGTGAAATGAAAGACAAATAATATAATAATTTCATTATTCTTTATTTTGAAATAACATCAATTTTTCTAAAAACAATTCGTTATAATCAATATTGTTTGTTTAATTTTATCTTAATGCGAGTTGATGAACAATATTTTTTGTCAATTCCTGAGGAGTATAAATGAATAAACTTGACGGTTTTCCAATGCGAGAACACGCCACATATGGCCATGTGAAAAGACCGGATTTTCTAGATCCAACCCACAAATCGACATTATTTGACCTTGTGACTTATTAATAGTCAAGGCAAATGCCAAGTGAATTGGAAATTGCAGACGTCTGAATGGAATGGGTGAGTCTGAAGTGATCATTGGGATTCGTGGCAGGAGAACAACTTCCCCTTCAAATTTGCCGTTCAAAATTGTAGTTTCAAGAACATTGCCCATAATTTTTTTATGACTAATCTTGTACCGTTGCATAACTTAGTTGCATTTAAATTCCGAAGCAAAATGATAGGTGAGCCAATTTTTAATTGCAAGTTATGTGGTGGCATTCCTGTAAATCCAGCAAATTCAAAAATTCAACAGAATAGTTGACTGCTTCGTCAGGATCGGTAACAGTGTCGATTTGAACAATATCTCATTGTATTTTGAAGTTAATAGCGTCAACATCGATATTTTTTGCGGCTAAAATAGCTCGTTCACGAAGCCACGCATGATTGATATAATTAGCTTGTAAATCTGGAAATATGCTTTCAATCAAAGCATCTTCCGTATTTGCCATGTTGCAGAAATTGTCTGGCGATTTGATGCATTGTGTGTCTCCATGCAATGGTATTGTTCCATTTCCAATGTTGAGCAATTGCTCGGAGAATAGTGCCAATTGATCATTTTGCAGTTGAACACGTATATTTGTGTTAAGACGTTACGTCTTACTGACATTTCGCCATAGATATGATTATTTTATACATGCGTTAATTTCATCCGCATATGTAGCGTGTGGAATGACCGTCAATTTCTGTCTAAAATCACCGGACAGCAGCAGTAAAGCGCCACCGAAAAGCCTGGTGTTATTATTTAGATCTTTCATCATTCTATCGAGAGCTTCAAGCGAATGATTGTGGGCCATAGTGCATTGCGAACTGTTGTTCGTGGTGAATCTCGCTGTTAATGATGTCTGTTGCTGGGCGTTTAGGTGAGGGCATACCAAAATGAATGAGTGGCATATTCGAAATCAGAATGCAAATATCTTCAATCTTTATTAGCGCCTCGTTATATATTGCGTACGAAAAATCGATATTGGGATCTTGATCAGCGATTCGAATGCGATGCAGAATGTCGTCGCTCATGGAATCTTTATATTTGTCCCAGAGGACAGAAGCTGGAGATGGAAAACATGTCGTCAATAATATGGCGAATAATTGGCGAATTTGATGAGGAGAGGAACTCAATGCTGCATGTTTTAATTTATTTAAAATGAAACCAAAAATTTTTTTTCTTTTGTTCTAATTTCTTTTTTATTTTTAGGAAAAAGATAAAATTACATTTGCATTAATATTCTTTACAAAAAAAAAAATTTGTTGAGAAATTAGTATTGTCGCTGTTGGGGAAATTAACTAAGGAAATTTTTGTTTTGTATTTTTTTGTTTTTAAAAAATGTTAGTACATTTAACAGTTTAAACTGTTGGAAGTTTTATTATGCGTTATATGTTTTTAATGTAGTTAAATGAGTAAAGACTGATTGAAATTACCATTCCAATCAATAAAAGAAGAGTAACTAATACCGAAGCGAGTAAGATAAAGAATAGTTGAATTATATTGACTCGTGCCTGAATAAACCAGCCGTTTAGTTGCAGTATAGATAAATAACCTAGATACCAACTGCATCGCCATCTGCCAGACTGATTTGTGAATTTAAACTATCCAGGGCGCCACCCAAACGCATACAAAAAAGTTCATTCAAATCAGTCCAGCCGTTTAGGAGGAGTTCAGTGACAATACCGACTGCAGCGCCTTTGCCGGGCTTATTTGTGAATTTAAACCATCCAGGGCGCCACCCAAACGCATACAAAAAAATTCATTGAAATCGGTACAGCCGTGTAGGAGGAGTTTAGTGACAATACCGACTGCAGCGCCTCTGTCGGGCTGATTTGTGAATCTTAACCATCGAGGGCGCCACCCAAACGTATACAAAAAAATTCATTCAAATCAGTTCAGCCGTTTAGGAGGAGTGCAGTTCATACACACGTACAGTAGAATATATATATATATATATATATATATATATATATATATATATATATATATATATATATATATATATATATATATATATATATATATATATATATAATATATATATATATATATATATATATATATATATATATATATATATATATATATATATATATATATATATATATATATATATATATATATATATATATATATATATATATATATATATATGACGTTTAAAAGGTTTGACGTTTAAACGTTTGACGTTTAAAATTTCATTTAATGCATAAAAGTCAGCGTTTAATCATCTAAATATTCATGCGCATCATCACTCTATTTTACTCAACTCTACGGAACTATTACTAAAAAAAATTAACCTTGACCACACTAAATGCAACCTTAATTGTAATAATAAAGAGATACAGTTTTAATCAAATAAAATTTAACTATAATTCAATATTTAAAACCGATTACTAATTATAATCAGTTTTAATCTGTTTATTTATTGGTGCTAAACGTGTTTACTCGAAGTGAAATTTTAATAATATATACTTATTAATTTAAATTTTTTTTTATGTTATAGGAATTATAGGAAGGTGTTATAGGAATTACAATATGTGTCGCAACAACATATAGATACCATTAAAAGACCTAGATCCCACAACAACATTGGCTCTGAGGTGTTTATGAAAGTTTTTTAAACTTTTGTGGATTGAACGCCCCCGAGACTATTGACGATTGACGTATAAAACGGGGAAAAAAATACGTTAGAGGCATGATGGATCCGATTTCATCCGAGTACTGCAGGTGGCGATACTTATAAAAAACAAATAGATCAGCAAAGCGCAACAATGTTGTAGGGAATCAAGATTTGATGTTAAACTTCGATTACCCACAATTCGTATAGCACGCTTTTGAACAGAGTTAGGATGGAAACAGATGCAACGTCCCAAACCTGACAACAATACACCATACACGGATGAATATAGGACTTATAAATGTGGAGTAATTGATACGGAGTGAAATATTTTTGACATCTATTGAGGAGGCCAAGTTTTTTTAAATCGTTCCAGAGCAAGTCATTGGAAATTGTGACTCCCAATAAACGAACGCTTTCACATTCGTTTATTTGTTACTAATTGAAATACCATTGGCGAGCTCGGTCTTTGATCTGGAAATAATTAATAGCTGTGTTTTGCTGGAATTAAAATTGACTAAATTTTTGTCACCTCAATCGGCGACTAAAACGGCGACTAAATATGTTTGTGTCGTGAGAAAAACAAATACAGTATTTTACGTGAACGTTTAAATAGTTGGAAATAGTATGTTGTACAAAGAGCACAGAATGATACTAATTGCTCACGAGTGTAAAACTTTAAGCACGAACGATACTCGATAGCAATTATGTACTTTAAATTTATACGAGTGGGTATTGTTAATATTTGTCACAGTTTTATATGAATCAACCGAGCAATCTAGCAACACAAAATACAAAATAAATTCCAGTTTTTTAATTATTCATTAAATTGCTAGTTATAGATTTTTTTGGGTCAATAAGCTATGAATTTTATTTTGATTTTCGTATGTATATATTTCAGTTGCTATTATAACTGTTTTCTATTTTATTTCGCCCAAAAGCCACTTTTAGTTTTTGCTGCAAACATTTTTTAATTTAAATATCAAATAAAAGGTATTTTAAATAATTTTAAAGAAAGCTAAGCAAAATGAGTATCGTTATGTGTTCCTTTAACAATTTACTGTCGTT